>CM076583.1:695658117-695910395 GCA_034641835.2 Pinus albicaulis | reverse complement strand
GTCTCTAGAAAGACAATACATAGGATTAAAGACATTGTCTCCATAAAGACAATATGTCTTTAATGCCAACTATTGTCTTTGGAGAAACAAAAATGAAATTGTCTCAAGTTAAGACAATTTACCAAAAAATTGTCTTAAAACCCCCCTTTGTGTTGTAGTGCAACTATTGTCTCTGGAGAGACAAAAATGAAATTGTCTCTGGAGAGACAAAAATGCTTGTGTTATATATTATCTTTATAGAGACAATATTTTAAGACAATTTAATTTTAAGACGATTTAATTTGAGACACCCGCTTAAAGACAATATTTAAGACAATACACAAGTTTTCTTTTGTCTCAAATTAAGACAATTTATCCAAAAAATTGTCTTAAATATTGTCTTAAAACCCCCTTTATGTAGTAGTGATGTTGTCGAGTATGTTCATCAGATCCTTACATATTTTCATGTTTCTAATCACGCTGCATCCCAGACAGTGCAACATTCTGTTTACTTTTGCTTCCTAAATCTATATGTTTCAAGTTTTGCTAACTCGTTTTGAATTAATGTTAATTCCGTAAGTATGTATTTTCAAGAAAAATAAGATTATTGATCAAGGTTATTTCAGTACTATACAAAGCACCATTTAACCTTGGCAGATAAAATATAATTCATCTTCTTCACGGTTTGTACAAAAGTCTGTTAAGCCTTTTCTTCAAACAATAGAGTTGATAACGAATTTTCACAAGCATCATTATTTAATACCATAAATTTTGATATATGTCATAATTTATAAGCCTAATGAAGGGAAGAATAGTAGTGACCTCGTAGCATCATCCCACATCTATTCGTGCAACATACTCAAATCTTCCGAGGTACGTCAAAATCAGTCAGGTCTGTGTGGGGCAACCCTTTTAGTTGCTGAAATAAGATACTTCATAAACTGCATACAACCGACTATCAGTTTGAACAATTGAAAAGGCCCTCAGCACCCTATCTGGTGCATTGTAGTACAATGCAGAATTCAAATTTCTTTGTCAACAAAGCATCACCTTATCCGTTAGGTTAAGGTTCAAGTAATTTGTACATCAAATTTACCCTCTTAAATTTCATTGCAGTCGAAATGTCCACCAAATCGACAAGTTTATCTTTCTGTGTATGATGGTGTTTGGAAAAGAGAAGCAAATAATCAAACTGGAAAACACGTAGCTTTACTCTGATGTGTTTGTGGACATACCAGTCAAGGAAAGAAAATATTAAATTGTGAAATAGCAAAAATCCCTCCATCCTTGATCCAGTGTTCGTTTGCTATAATTTCAAACACTGACATCAAAATGCTTGGCCTTGAAAATAGTCATATATTCCTCACGAGATAAGAACTGGGACCTGTAATTAGAAGCTTAGTGCATGAAAAACAAATCATCCAAATGAAGACATGTAGCTTTACCTTGATGATGTGCTTTTATAAATACCCGTCAAGAGAATCATGTATTACATTGCAAAATGGCAAAGTAGTCATCAGTTCCTCACAAGATAACTTGGCACTTATAATTAGACGATTAGTAAATAAGATTTTGAAATAAGTCCAAGAAATTATAAATAATAGACATGAGAGTTTAGTTTGAACTGATTTCTGTTTGGGAGAATTGATTAGAAATTTACACAAACGGTAATTTTGATCGGAATCCGTTAAAGAATTCAGTTTGTGTGCAGCACTCATTTTGAAATTAGGATAGGGTATTCGGAACACTAATCCTAATTTTTTTATAGATAAATATTTGAAATTTTATTTTGACATTGAAAGTTTTTTTCAATTATAGATTCTCAAATGATTCATAACATCATAAATTAATGCATGAGATTTTCTGAATTGAAATTTGGAATCACATCGAATTATTGTATAGTCATCTGTACCTTGGGTTGTCGCTTATCTCCCTGTATATGGAATGATTGCTAATATTAATAATTTTGTGGGCTTGGATTGGATTTAAAAGATAAAGACATTGTAAAACATTAATTGTTGCAGCACAACCAACAAGAGGGTTGTTTATTTTTAGAACTTCCATAAACAGGATAATAGAACCTATAGGCCGAGTTTATGATAATAGGAACTCAAATAATGCACCTCAAATTGAACGCCTCCTACAAGTAGAGTGACATGAATTATTGGCCCAGAGAAATGAGCTTTATGAGGAATTGACGTTGTTGTGCAAAATAATAAACAATATAATGATCTTCTTTCCGTGAACCTGTTATGTAAGATGCTAATTTATTTTTTTATAAGGAAGCATTGCAATTGAAACTAAAACAGATTATAGATTTCATAAATTCAACACCTCAGTCCCTGAGTTTTGGCCACAGTTTGTAACATTTGATGGATTCAAAAAATTTAGACTCCCGTGGCAAAGAGTCAACTAGATTAGTTGAACTAGTAAAGAGCAATGTCTCTTAACAGGTTGATGGAGGTTCAAATCTCATGGTGTAAATGTCAAACATGCAAGGATATTTCTATAACGGTACAAGGGTTTGTGCATTGCTCATATTATTGGAGGAGAGACATCATTTTAAAATCCAAGGATTTTGCACCAGTTCCCCTAACATTTGTACATGTTTCTAACTTAGGATCCAAAACCTAAATGACAGTATCCAGATCCTATAATTGGAAATGGATCCTTGAATAGAATTCACTGAATCCTAAAGAGTGGGTCTGGATCACCAATTCCCTGATTCCATGGTGATTCAGATTCGGGTAAAGGGCTAGGAATGATGAATTCAGTAACTATGATCAGAATGTTCTGTATCCAAAAAATATTAAGGCAGTGCACAGTGGAACTTACCCAATCTAGAGGGCTTTGTAATGTGTTAGAATCAAATTCAGTATAAGGGATTTGTATCATGCTCCAAGGATGTTTAGTCAAATTCAAAATCTAACAGAAGTCAAAAAACCAACTCAAACATCCAAAGTCAAAGCAGAGTCAAAGAATTGAAGCAAGGTCTCGACAAAGTTGAAAATGCCAAAATTGGTTGTTCTCTGACTAATGCTAATAGTATAGACAAAGAGTGTGGCTAAGATATGGAACTAGCCCACTATGTCCAGGAAAAGCCACTTGATTTTTCTAAAGCACCTAGGTGGACCTAACAACTTAGGCGTTTTACCTGTGGACCCAATGGATAGAACCCTAGGATATCAGTATGTTTAAACTTTACACTATTGAAGAGAGTGGCAAAGGATGCTTGGCTAAGAATATAAGGCTTAGGATAAGGGAAGAAGTCACCACTTGGTTTAAACAAAAAAATAACAAAAGAAAAAGGTGAATGAAAAAGGAAAACAATCTAAAAGTTGAATGATTTTGAATTGCTTAATTTAAACTAATGGGGATTAAACGTTGTTTACTTGCCAAGAGGTAACTACATTAGAGGCAACCCCACAAGGGTGTATGATGGTGATTTTGCAGAGCTTTCCTGCTCAAGCTCTACAAATACAAACAGTTTTTCTCATTTTCTCCTTCAAATAGATGATTGCGTTAGCTCAGCTGTGATATATCAGATACACTACTCCCACCTCTCAGTTTTTAGATACCTTTGTGGATGGTACAGTTTGGTTATAGCATATTCTATCTTGATATTCCATGCATTAGTTTTTTTTACTCAATCTGGTGCTATAACTTCTTTGATCTTTCCATGAAACTGGTAAAATCCAATGAAATCTCATTAATACTTTTGGTCTTTATAGTTTTATCCTTTGCCTTGTCATATCATGGGGGAAATGGTTTTCTTTGGAAGTGTTGTCATTATAGGACCAACTTGTACTTCTGAGAAACTAGTCAATATAGCATTTTACACATCCCCTACCATACTTAACACCTTCTGATGTATGCCTTCACTCCATCCCATTCATAAAAAGGCTTTCCCCTTTCATGTTTGAGTTGTCAAAGATCACAAAAAGGTCTAAAAGATGGAAAGCCTAAGTCATTAAAGCTAAAAAGGCTAAGAGGTGAAGAGTAATCAAGTTAAAAGCTAGTAAATGACAAAGTTGAGTGATTTCCACCTGACTATGAGGCCATTGCCCCTATCACTAGGTTATCTATGAATTTCTAAAGAAAAAGGAACGTGTTCAATGAAATGAACACTTGAAGAAAAAGACAAAAGGAGTACAACAAAACAACATTGAGGAAAGGTAGCTCAATGCTAAGCTCCCTCTTTAAAGGCTTTAATATTCAAATGCCTAGCTCTTGAAAGATAGATGACCATAAATATAAGACCTTTGCATCATTACTAGACTTTGAAAGTCATTTCACAAAGTTTTTCCCCTCCCTTTTATAATTTTCCATCACATTACCTATTTTTTACTCAGGGACTTGGAAAACACACTTCATCGTAGTATTTGACACATATAAGGGTTAATTGTTGTTCCCCATGGTAATACTTAGGCAAATTATAAAGCTAACCCTTGTTATGTTGTGTTTGAAGAACTAACTAAGGGTGTGCCATTTAGTAGCACTTCAAAAAGTTGGACTCATCACTATAAGTAAGTGCTTTGCATTGGGATCCATATACCATGCCTTGAGATCTACGATGTTGTATTGGGATCTATGTGCCTTTTTTTAATCATATCTATTGACATTAGGATGTGTGTCATTTTATTGGGAAACATGTCACTACATTGGGATCCACGATGGTGCACCTAGCCATGATGAGGACACCACATCTTCACAGATGCCACATGGACCACTCAGACAGGGGCTCCTTGCCCAATTGGACCTATTGCTGACATAGTGGCATGATTACTCCCCCTTGGACACACATGGGGGGTTTATTAAAAGATTGGAGGAGTAGGAGATTGTTACAGGTAGT
Source organism: Pinus albicaulis (assembly GCA_034641835.2). Lineage (NCBI taxonomy): Eukaryota > Viridiplantae > Streptophyta > Pinopsida > Pinales > Pinaceae > Pinus > Pinus albicaulis. Next base: position 695,905,564 of record CM076583.1, on the reverse strand, counting down.
TATGGTGATTACAAATTGTTATATTTGTTACATGATGATGTGGCATTGAACACAATATTTTATTTTGAGGAGCACCCTAGATGAAGAGCCTTATGTACCATGTTACATTGGAGGCCTTGATGGCTTGTCCCACATGTGTGGGTGACATCACACTCCTAGGAGATGGTCATTACTTGATTTGTTCAATTCCTTCACAAATGGGAGTTTGCTAGATGGTCGCCATGAATTGTGGTCCCTTGGTTGACTCCTACACCTGATTCATGGATTTGACCACATTTTGGAAGATTTTGCACTTCCTATCTCCATTGGACCACAAGTATGGCCTTGATTTATTGTATTTTGGACCTTTTCGAGGAGACTTCTTGTATTGGAGATGGTAGAGGGTCATTTGCGCCCACTTGTATTTTTTGTATTATTTTGACTTGGGCCACTTGTATTTGTTGATTTTCTAGTGAAGTCTAGACTAGAATAGTTTTTCACAATTGATAACCACTTCTTAACATTCCTTATTTTATTTTCCAATCATCAAGTAGTTATACATGAAAAAATTCCTTCAACCATACAATTCTTCAATTAGAGCAGTAAATAGAGATCACAGTAACCAAAGAATAGTAGACAAGAGACAACAAGAACTAGGCTCATAGCCAAGGCAAAACCCACAAGAGGAAAACCAAACCAAATTCTTTCCTTATGAGAGAGATTCTGTTCAATATTACATAAAATAATATTCCAATAAATTCAAATTTGACCTCAACATGGTCCCAAGACAAAATCCAGACAACAAGAGAGAGAAAAGTCAACTGTAAAAGTATGCACAATGAGACCGAATTTCGGCCTTGAGGTGGCTGATCAGAAAGGCTGAAATTTGGTCCTGAGGTAGCCACAGAAAGTCAAAGTACTAGTCTACAAACTTCGGTCAAATCCACAATCAAGGAATGCGGTCAACTCTGGTCAACATCCCAATGTAAGAGAGAAATCATAGTCAACAAGAATCAATGTACTTTTGAAGTATTCGGCCTCCAAAGATGATTTGAATTAAAGTCAAACAGATGCAAAATATGCCCAAGTCAAATGTGTTCAATGTAGCTACAAGAAGAAATGTCAACGTAGTTGAAAGAGTCTTCCTTTTGTCCTTCCCACGTGTGGTGTCTCTCTTTGAATTGCAGATCCAACTTTCTTGGTGATTGTGCTTCAAATGAGTGCCAATGATGCCCAATATATATGAGTGTGAGGAGGGCTAACTAGCCCTAAGTGGGGCCAACTTGTAGAGTTGTGAGGCCGACTTCAATTTACAATTATGATTTTTCTTCATGGTTTCCAATGAAAAATACCGATCATTTCTATTCAAATTTTCAAAACTCCCTCTTAGCTAGGGAGGTAGTTTTTCATTCTCTCCCAAGGTCAATCTTCCCGACTAGTTCATAGGTCTTACAACCCATGACCTAAGGAAGAGACCACGATTCAATCTTTCTCTCTCTCTGTCAAGAACAATGTCCCTGACCAAACCGTAGGTCTTGTTACCTCTCAAACTAGCAGGGGTCCAAGGAGGGGATCCTACAGAGCAACTACTAGGTCAAGGGGCAACGATGGAGCAATAGCCCACTATCAGCTCAGCTAAGGTTCCCTACTCTTTACAAAATTTCACCAATGGGAGAAGACCAGGTATAATAGGAATCACAAGGACGAGTAGATCAATGAATGGATAGAGGGTGATTCCTAGAGCCTATTCACAAGATAGACCCAATTATATGGCCTTCTTGCTCAGGCAACAAGGTGATATGCTCTCTAGGAAGGGCTAAGAGGACTCTCAAGGCTAGGGTGTGGGAATATATCTTGCAAAGATGATTCCTAGGCCTAGAAATCCTTATGGGAAATCGGTCTTTGTATTATCTTTGAGGAATTGGAGTTGCAAGGTTGCGGGACCACACAGGACCAAGCAAACCCAAAATTAGGTCAAGGGTATGGAGTTGATCACCCAATGAGGGGCTTGACCTAATTAGGGAGGAAAAGAGGATCAAAGGACAAATTTTATTTGAGGTTTGAATTCAATGATCCCACTGAGGACACTAGCCAAGGGAAACCTAGGGCAAGAAATGGTCCTTGAGCTAGGGCTTGTTATATCTCGAGATGCCACTGTCGGATTTACTTCAAATTTGGAGGGCCTCTAGAGAAAACTTCAAAGCAGTTGTGGACCAAAATTCGAAGTGTTTGGATGGTTAGATCATGAGATAAGTGATGCCCTACATGATATATGAAGCTTAGGCCTAGAAATAAGAGGAGAGGTGAAAGAATTAAGATTTCAAGTTTTAAGTGATCACCTATGGAGGATTAGTGCCTTGTCCTTTGGGAGAGATGGATTCAAGGAGAATTTATGGTTTGGAAAGAGTTCATCAAATCAAGGAGGCCTTCAAACAACTTTGCATGTCATTAGGGCATGAGAATATTTGCTTCAACGACTTTATACTTCAATTTGAAATAATTGATGACTTATCAAGATTCATTTGACACAAATTATCTCTAGGAACATTCACCCATTTTATACATGGCCCATGACATGATCCAACGCTATAAAAAAATGACAATTTCCACCAATTCGTATAGAAAAGCAGTAAATTTCAGACTTATATAGTGAAAATCCTAGCAACATCCATGTGACAAAAGTAGATAACAATAATAAGCATGAAATATCACTTACATGTAGAATCTGTGAAAATTTTTGATTTACTAAAGAAAATCCTACAACAGTGATCTGATTTACTTCTGCTACTTGTTTTATAACTTGTTATTTTTCTTAATAATACAAGAAAAACATGGAAGTAAATACATTGTTGCCTACACAAATATACAGATCAAGTACTAAAGAATTAATCACATTCGACAAAGGACACACAAGATTTTTCGGAAAAATGTCCCCAGGAAAACCCAATGCAGGAAAACCGGTGCAACAACTCTTGAGGGTTTTTACTATTATGCAGATTTCTGAATACAAACTAGGTTACTAGAAGTGGTTTACCCAACAGAGAAAATCCCGACAGATGTACCTCTATCTCTGGAGACATATATTATGGTTGATTCAGCTGAGAATGAAGAACCCCATAGGTGCCTACGTAGTAACTACGTCACCCTTCAGTGTGGTTGTGTCACTCTGTGAGATCTGCTGAATACGAGCCTGATTTGGCCCACTGCAACCCCAGCGTTGGTCACTGAGTGACTGCATCACCTTGGCTGGGGCATGCGTCTCTCTGCATGAGCCCTTCTGGTTTTGCGTCACCCCTCCTGGGCTTACGCTGCCTCTGTGTCACCCCTCCTAGGCTTACGCTGCCTCTGCGTCACCCCTCCTTGTTCTGAATTGTCTCTCTGGTACGGATCTACCTCTTTGCTATTGTATTCTCGGCCTTGGACTCAAAAATCCCACTGCCGAATTGCCCCTCGATGCATTGCAAGCTCACTCGAAAATTCTCAGCAAACCGCGCCCCAGAATTTTAGCTTAGCTCAAGTACTGCCACTCTGTGTGTATCCTCCAACTGACTCCAAGCCTTCCTTTAATACTTTTCCAGTTGACAAATCAACGGTCGTGATCTAATCTCTAATCGACGACTAAGATTGGAAAAGACTTGATCCTGGATTCTTAGAACATTCTCACCCACATGTCTAAATTATTTCACTTTAATTATTTAATTTCTCTAAGTTGGACTTAGGGTCTCCATTAAAATAATTAATTATTTGAATAACTTAACCTCAAGGTGGAATTTCTCCAAACAATTTCTAGGTCTTGGAGATATCATGTGTTCTAGCCCCTCCACAAAGTTTCAGAGGTAGAGCACATCCGATGCTATCCAAAAATCAACACTCCCTCTTAGCGAGGAATGTGCTCTAGCAACACTTCAACCTGAAGCATCACCCTGATCCATGGCATCGGTCCCTGGCACCGCTAATGCTTGGCCTGCTGCCCTTCATCCACTGCGTTGCTGCCTTTTGTACTTTTGCCCATGACTCTGCCACAATCACTACCTCATATGTATTGCATCTCCCTATCAAATGCTGCATCATGCTGCCCATAGCACTGCCACTGCTAACTGTTGCACTGCAACTCATTTGCTGAGAAGTAAGCAACTAAAGGACATCACATAATATTCTGACAGACAAGTCAATCTGGTTGCATCTCGATCTCAAACACCCTATGCTGCTAACCCGTGTTGTCCCTCTTATGCCTCTGCACTGCATCAACACTACCTCTGCACTGCTGCTTCTATGCTACTGCTGCCTCTGCTCTGCATTGCTCCAGTATTTAGCATCCTAGCACTGCCAATGTGCCTCCACAATCCTCTGCACCAACTAACTCCAGTCATCCTGTTACTGTCATTAAGGGCTCCTGTAGCTCGTATGTGATCGAACAGTTTGGGCACCTCATGGATCCTGCCCTCTCACCGCTATCCGTAGATTAATATATAGATCTATGTCACCACAACTCTTCTCTCGAGGCACATGAGCACTCATAGCCACATCGTCATCACTCCCATCATCACCCTTAGCTGCCACAGCCTTTGAATCTGAGTCTTCCTTGCCCTTCTTTTTTTGAGGACAGGTAGTGGAAAAATGTCCTAGTTCACCACATCTGAAGCACTTGACCTTTGAAAGGTCTCTCTTCTTCTTCCCTCACTGCCACTGCTATCCCTTAGATGCGAGAGCCCCGTCTTCCTCCTTTTTTATCTTGATTCTGCCCTGCTAGTGTTGCCCGCCTTGGTCATTCTCTGGATCTCTTCTTGTCGAAGAGCTGCCCACATGTCTTCCCACTTTGGAAGTGTCGCTCTACCCAAAATGCCTTGGAAAAAGGTCTCCCACTCTTCAGACACTGCACTCAGGGGGTTCCTGACCAATAGACCCTCATCAGGGGTGGCCCCCATAGCAGCCAGTTGATCACGAATCTCCCTCAATCTAATGAGGAAGGGGTCGATTTCCTCTACCTTATGCATCTGAAATAGTCGAAGCTAATTCTCCAGAAGCATTCTCCTTTGGACAGAAGTCCCTTGATACATTAAGGTCAAGTCGTCCACATCTCATTTGCTATGTTCTTTTCAGCAATGTGTGGGACCACATGATCCTTGACCCCATCCATAATCAAGCACTTAGCCCTTTCTTGTGCTTCCTCATACTTCATCAACGGATTAGCATCAACAGGAACAACACAAACTTTCTCGGTGTGATCTTTGATGCGATATTCATCTAGAATTGACAGGATTTTGGCCTTCTAGACGACGAAGTTGGATACTCCATCCAACCTGTCTTGATCCCTCAATCCATGTGCGGCCATCTCTGCTCAAAAGATGTCAAAGCTGAAAAACTTCTCTACCTACTTCTGTTGCTACCATCAGCAAAAGACACGGATTTGGGTTTCTTGACGCTAGAAACCCTCTAGAGAATATGCTCCCTCTGACAAGTGATTTCCCTCCAAGGAATCCTCCACCAATTCCTGTCGAATCAGCCCTCTCCAATCACTCGGCTGATCAGATTTCAGACTTCATGGTGAGAAATTCTGCTGAGGAATTGTTTCCCCTACTTTTTCAACACTGCTAGACACCATTCTGCACCGACAGAACAATGCCCCACTAGCAACTTCCGAAGAACAAAACTGCACTTCCAGCCACGACAATCGGCATAACATTACCTCCTCTTGGACTGTGTCACCCTTCTGGGCCTACGTGAGCTAGACTGGCTTTGCGTCACCCTTATGGGTTTGCGTGAGCCTCTGCATCAACTCTGCGTGAGCTAGATAGGCCCTGTGTCACCCCTCCTGGGCCCGTGCTATCCCTCTGGTGATGCGCTGCCTCTTCGTGGATCTGTGCTGTCACAACTGCCTTCCTACAACAAAAACTTCGCCTCTTCGTTGATGGCTTCAGCTCTCCCCGATCTGCAATAGCTCTGATATCATGTGAAAATTTCTTAATTTACTAAACATAAATACTACAACAGTAATATGATTTACTTCTCCTACTTGTTTTATTAATTCAACAAGTTGTTTTTCTGAATAATACAAGAAAAACATCAAAGTAAATATACTGCTTCCTACACAAATATACATATCAAGTACTGAAGAATTAAGCACATTCTACAAAGGACACAATATTTTTCGGACAAATGTCCCCGAAAAACCCAATGCAGGAAAACTGGTGCAACAACTCTTAAGAGTTTTTATTATTATGCAGATGTTTGAATAAAAACTAGGGTACCAGTAGTGGTTTACCAAACATAGAAAATCTCGACAGATGTACCTCTATCTCTGGAGACAGATATTATGGTTGATTCAGTTAAGAATGAAGAACCCCATAGGTGCCTATGTAGTCACTGCGTCACCCTTAAGTGTGGCTATGTCACTCTATCATATCTGTTGAATACGAGCCTTATCTGGCCAACTGAAACCTCAGCGCTGGTCATTGAGTGATTGCATTACCCTGGTTGGGCCTGCGTCTCTCTGCGTGAGCCCTTCTAGCTTTGTGTAACCCCTCCTGGGCTTACGCTGCCTCTGTGTCACCCCTTCTGGGCCTACGCTGCCTCTGCGTCACCCCTACTTGTTCTCCGCTCACTCTGGTACGGATCTGCCTCTCTGCTATTGTATTCTTGGCCTTAGACTCAGAAATCCCACTGCTGAATTGCCCCTCGCTGCACTGCAACCTCACTCAAAAATTCTCAGCAAACCGCGCCCCAGAATTTCAGCTTAGCTCAAGTGCTGCCACTCTGTGTGTATCCTCCAATTGACCCCAAGCCTTCCTTTAATACCTTTCCAGTTAACGAATCAACGACCGTGATCTAATCTCTAATCGACGGCTAAGATTAGAAAAGACTTGACCCTCGTTACTTAGAACATTCTCACCCACATGTCTAAATTAATTCACTTTAATTAATTAATTTCCTTAGGTTGGACATAGGGTCTCCATTAAAATAATTAATTATTTGAATAACTTAAGCTCTAGGTGGAATTTCTCCAAATGATTTATGGTTCTTGGAGATCTCATGTGTTCTAGCCCCTCCACAAAGTTTCAGAGCTAGAACACATCCGATGCTATCCAGAAATCAACAAAATCTTGTATATCCAATCATCAAATTATGCTAATAATGAATCTCCAAGATAAGAGAGAAAAATCCAAACATCAAAATGTGAAATTTTCAATCTGAAATACTACTGCAGTGATTGATTTATTTCGCCTGTTGTTTTATGATAAGTTGTTTACGGATGCTTCAGTAAATTCTGAAATAAACACAGCTGCAACATTCACTTAATCAAAAGCAGAAGAACAAATAGAACACATATAACACAATAGAAACAATCACATGAACACAGTTATTTTTGGACAAATTTCCCCGTAAAAACCCAATATGGGAAAACTGGTGCAATAGATGAAGGTTTATATTATTCTTCAACAGTGGAAATCTTTTACAGAAAATATGACGAGCAAATGACTAGCATGCACCTGAGATAATTTTTGCGAACACTTCGGAAGAATTTCTGACACACTGGAGGCACCCTTCCTCCCTCTGCGTCACTCTACGTGGCCTACTGCGCAGTCACTGCATTGGACTGTGTCACTCTGCGTGGAAGGCCAGTGTTGTTTCTCCCTCTGCGTCTTCCTTCCGCTGACTTCTCCTTCCTCCTTCTGCATCTGCAACTCAGCCTATACAACCTCACCCTCTGAAATCGAATTCTCTTACTTCAGAATCGATTTCCTTCGGGTACTGAGAGTGTGCCCGGCTTACTTTCCAAATGACCCTCAAACCTTCTCTTATAGTCTTCTCGTTGATGAATCAATGGCCCAGATTAGATCTCTAATCAATGGCTCAGATTAAAATATGACTTGATCTTCGTTTTCTAGAAGATTCACACTCTGCTTTATTAATACCCTTTAATTATTTAATTTCGTTAAGTTTAGACTTAGGGACCACTTTAAAATAATTAATTATTTTAATAAAGCATGATCCGAGTGGAATTTCCACAAACGGTTTCTTTGTTCTCTTGAATACTATTGTCCAAGCCTCTCCCCAAAATATGAGAACTGGAACACTTTCCAATGCTACAAAATCAACACTCCCTCTTAGTGAGGAAAGTGTTCAAGCAAAGTACCAACTGTATCTGCTTTGACCTGAAGCATTTGCTGCGTTGCTAATGTCTTGGCTGCTACCCCTTATCTCTACGCTGCTTCCCTGTGTACTGCTGCTTGTGACACCATATTTTCCACTGCCTCATCCGTACTGCAGCTCCATCTAAATCTAAAGTCCACCCATTCCTCTACTGGAATGGGTTCTTGACCATCCCCATCTTTTAAGTGAAGTAAGTAAACTTAATCCCACCAAATATCATTTTTCCACAGTCTGATCCAACTTCTTCCTCTTTTCTTTGGGTATACGGCAGTACGCCAAACTCCCAAATATCCTGAAATGACTCACTTATGGCTTCCTGCCAGTGAAGACACTCTTCCGTGTAATCTTACATAGTGCCCCGTGAGGAGTCATGTTATGAACATAAACAGCTATGGTGCATGCTTCTACCCATATAAATTTTGGCATATCCTGATGATACAACATTGCCCTCATTGCTTCAACAATAGTTTTGTTCTTTCTCTCTGCAACCCCATTCTGCTTCGGATTATATGGAGCGGGCCATTCTATTTTGATTCCTTCCCTTGCGCAGAACTCAGTGAAGTCTTTATCAATATATTCTCCACCATTGTCTGAACGCAATAATTTTATCCTCTTCCCTGTTAGATTCTCAACTAGAGCCTTAAACTCTTTGAATCGATCAAAGACCTCATCCTTGGTCTTTAGGAAGTAGATCCAAGTATTCCTGGAATGGTCATCAATGAAGGTGGTGAAGTAATTGGCACCACTAAGAGCTCATGTGGACATTTGTCCTCAGATATCCGATTGTATTAATCCCAAAAGACTCTTTGCCTTATTGTTACTTCTGGAATAAGCCGCTTTGGCATACTAGCCCAGTACGCACCCTCTACAAACATCATCTCGTTTGGTGCTTAACTCTGGAAATCCTGTGACGGTTTCTCTGAGAATTCTTAGAGCCCCATGGTGTAAGTGCCCCATCCTTTTGTGCCATAGTTCATTCAAATCTCTTTCACCATTGTTGCCTATTAGTTCCATTGGAGATTCTAGCTGTAACTTATACAGTCTGTTTCTTCCGACTCCAATTTGGGCTTTCTTCTTCCAACTTGGGTGTTTGACATATACTTTCTTTCAAATGAAGTATACATCATAGCCCTTGTTTTGTAATTGAGATACAGAGAGCAAGTTCATCCCCAATCCAGACACATGCAACACATTAGTAGCCCGAAGCCGATCTCCTGCTTTTGTTTGAAAAACTATAGTACCTCTTCCAAAAGGGGTACATTTAGCCTTATTTCCCATGGTGATTTGGAATTTCATCTGTTCTTCTTGGTAGCTTGAGAAACATTCTCATATTCCCATCATGTGCGCAAAAGCCCCGCTATCACTATACCAAACCTCGGAGGAAGCAGAGCTTGACAAGCAAGTGACTTCTTCTTCCAATCTAGAATTCAGCACAAAAATGTCGTGATCCATCATACCTTTCGTGCTTTCCTCTTTCCTAGGAGAACTGCTTGAGCCCCTTCAAGTTGCTGCTCCAATAGCATCATGACCACGACTCATTGCAGAATATCCAACCCTGTTTCTCGATCTCTGCTCTGATACCATGTGAAAATTTCTAACTTGAAATTATACTACAGCAACTCATTTATTTCTCCTACTTCTTTTCCATAACAAGTTATTTAAAAAACCCTTCAGTAAACATCAAAATAAATTCTACTACAGTTATCACATAATTGCATAGAGAAAATAACAGTGAAATGCAAGCACAAGAATCAATCACATCAACACAATTGTTTTTGGACAATAGTCCTCGAAAAAATCCAATGCGGGAAAATTGCTGCAACGGATGAGGGTTTATTTATTATTCTTCAGCAAAAATCTCTTTACAAGTAATGATTTGCAGAATCATGGAGAAACGTTTGTGAAAAACACCTGAGATAATTTTCCTCCAATCACTGGAGAAATTATGACACCCAAGAGACCCTCCAGCCTCCACTGTGTCACCTTTGCGTCCTCTTCTGCATAAAGAATGCGTCCTCTGCTACGCTGCCTCTCTGTGTTGTCCTTTTGCTGCACCGCGTCCCTCCTCCTCTGTCTTTGACTGATGTTGATACCCTCCTCTTCCTTCACCCTGCAACTCTCCCTCTGAAATTGAACTCTTGCTTCTAGAGAATCGATTTCCCTCAGGTTATTGAGTATTTGCCTTGTGTATTTCCAAATGACCCTCAAGTCTTCATTTATACTTTTCCTGTTGAGATATCAACGGTCGTGATCAAATATCTAATCAACGGATAAGATTAAAACATACTTGATCCTTGTCTCTTAGAAGCTTCTCGTCCATATTTATATTAATTCAAACTTGAAGGTCTAGCCTTAAGTTCAAACATGTACCAATCACCTTTGGAAGGATAGTAGCTATAGTCAAGAATTTGAAGCATTAAGAAGCCTTGGTGTCACTCCAGGACTATGAACTAAGATTGCAACAGTGGAGTCAAATGGTGGACAAAGTACAGTGAAGAAATGGTGAAGCCAAAATCAAAAACTGATTTTGAGAGTATTGAAGACAGTGAAGAATAAGCCAAGGATGTTTACATCATTTGGAGCACACCTTGAAGAAGACTACTTGAAGACTTGTTGGAGATTTCATTGAAGAACTTGTGTGTTGAATTGAAAGGCAGTTGCTTGGAAGCATTATATTGAAGATGCTTTTGAAGGACAGTGTTTGCAAACATCTTGTTGAGAAACTTTAGCTGGCCTTGGAGAGTCATGTAGAAGCCTATTGGAGACCATGATGATGTGACTTGAAGAATTTGATTGGGTACCATGAAGGACAGTGGAGACACCTTCATGAGAAGAGATCAAGGTTGTCATTGGTAACATGAAGAAAAGACTAAGTGAATGGATAGCTAAAGATCATTGACAAGGATCGTTGAAGAAGACATTGGGAGTCTTGAAGAACCGTTGAATTCATATTGAAGATTTGAAGCAGTGGGTTGGAGCCCTAGAGGATTGGTGTGTGAAAATTCTATAATATAGAATCCTACTGCAACTACTGATTATATTTCTTCTATTGCATTCATTCACAATTATTTAACATTTCATTGTGTTAAATATCAAAATAAAATATGTTCCAGACTTCACAATATATAGTCAATATGAAATAAATAGCACAAGTATTCACACATAGACATCGTTATTTTTGGACAATTGTCCCCGGAAAAACCCAATGTGGGAAAACCGGTGCAGCAGATTTGAGGGTTTCTTTATTATGCAGAAGTTTGAGTACAAATGTGTGATTATGATTCCCTGTCAATCACATGAAGAAATATGATAAGAATAGACTAGTGAGACAATTCTCACTCTACCACAAAGTTACGGCATTGACCTACACTTGCTCTGAGTAGCTCTGCATGAACTTTGCGTAGTGACTGTGTCCCCTACGTTGTCACTGCATTGCTGCTGCTACTGCTGCTTATGTTTTCCTCAGTGCTCACAGTTGGGTGAGACTAGACTGTTCTCCTCCTTCAGAAAACGTCCTCCGGAACTGAATGAACCGTCAGCTGCTCCTCTCCAACTGAAATTGAACTCCCTCTGTTGCTTTGCGCTGGCCCAGCGTAACTGCTGTTTGGCTATCACTGTGCAGCTGCTAGTGGTTCCCTCCTTCCTTGTCTTCCTGTATTCTCTCACCTTCATAACTCTTCCTCCTGAAGAATTCTCATCCCCCCCTCTGAAGACTGTGATCAATTCATTCCACATAATTGAACAATGCCTTGCATGAAAAGTTGGTTTCAGTGACAGGGTGTGTATCGATCATGATCCATGGATTGGTTGTGGGAACCATTTCCATCTCCCCCAAGAATTGATTGATATATTTTCAGCTCAAGGTAAGAAAAAGTTGAACCAAGTTCAAGATCATCGAAATACCTCAAATTTGGCTCAAGGGTGGTTATCTCCCTAGGCGTTAAATTTTCCCGAGGAATGGCACGAGAGATGGTGTGAGTACGAGACTTCTTTAAATTTTTCACATCTTAGAATTTAGGAAGGGGAGGATGAGCTCCAGTGGATTCATTCCCCTTTTGGGGAATATAGACATGAGGAAGGATATTTTTTCATCAATGCAGAGAAAGAGCCAAAGGATGGTAAATGGTGGGGGAGGCATATGTGGAAATTGAAATTTCCAGCCAAATATCGCCTTTTCCTATGGTGCCTTCTGGAAAATAAGGTTCCTATAGGTGACAATATCAAACAACGCAACTTTGCAGGTCTTAATTGTTTCCCTCTGTGCAAATTGGTTGGAGAATCAGTTGATCGCCTTTTCCTCTCTTGCTCTGTTACTTGTATGGTTTGGTCCTCAATTCGTAATTCGCTTTGAATTGGTTGTCAATGGAAAGGATAATCTCTCTCCTTTTCCTAGTCTACATGGTGGAACACAGTTAATCACAAGAAGCTGGAAACTTCCCCCCCATTATATGTTGGGGTATCTAGCTAGGTAGAAATAATGTAGTGTTTTATCAGAGTGTTGAGTGTGGACCAAATAGTAGCCCAGTCTCTTGCCATCTTCGATCTCATTCTTGAAGATGAATCTCCATATTGTCCTCGTGTTATGGTGGAAGAGCAGATCGACAAATCTTGGTCGTGGGATTTTTTTGATGATTCATCTCGTGATGACATTTATGGAGGAGGGGAAATCCTCTATAACAATGAAAATCATCCCTTTAAACTCAAAAGTACGTTGGGTCGTGGTAGTAATAATTTTGTAGAATTGCATAGTTTGAAGCCTCCTTGTCTTTGCCATTCAATAAGGGTATCGACAATTGTAGGTTTTTGGTGATTCTTAGGTGGTATTCAATTGGTTTAATCAACAATATTATTGTCACATGCACACATTAAGGCCTATCCTAGAAGAAAATTTAATGCTTAAAAGGAATTTCGACTTCATTTCTTGCCATCATATTTAGTAGGAGAGGAACACAATTTCTGACTCTCTTTCCAAGGAGGCATTGCAACAAGCTCGAGGTACATGGTATATATTGAAGTAGATAGGTTCAAGCACCTTGTTTTCTATCATATACCTTTTATAGAAGGCATTTTGGATTATGTTGCACAATCTTACTTCTCATCAGCAGATGCTCTTTTGTTTATTTTGCTTTATGTTCATTTTTTGACAGATATCACACTCTATTTTTCACAACTTTACGTATAATTATATGTATGTAGTTTTCTTAAAAGACTCCTTAGTCACAGTTAAAATTGTATGATTTTGGAAAATTGTTAGATAGAGTAATCATTTTGAATAGTTTGATAACTTTTTGGTTTAATCATACAACATATAATTTTCATATTTCTAATGAAAAATATGATTTTTCCTTCGAAAAAAAAATAACAAAATTAAAAATAAAGAAAATCAAACTAGTTATTTTTCAAATTTAACTAATTATTTTTGAAATTTTAATTTCTATATTTAAACATAGTGGTGAAATTTGAAAAAGATAATTACAAACAATCATACTTTTTTATAAATTAAAAAATAAAGTTTATTTTAAATAAACTATAAATATGATACTTTTAAAAAGGCATCATGTTCATTTTTGTTTCTTTTATTATCACAATTGACTTATTCTATGGGGGATTCACTCGGAGAGCAATACCATACCACGTGGGTTCATATTGGGGGAGATATATTGAGGAAAAAATGGCATAATATATTGGGGTATATATAGGGGGCAAAGGGTTTTTATGTTGGCAAGTATAAAAAATGGAGCTCAAAGTTAATGAAACAATATAAAAGGGTGTAAAAAATGTTAATGAAAAAATGGATACCTACAATATCTAGTGAAAGTAGGTTTTTTTAAATTGGTAAGGTGTATTGGGTTCATATTGGTAGGGGGTTAAGTAGTGTGATTTTTAGAGGTATTTTCCAATATGTAGTCAAATTAAGGGTATTGTTTAATATGCCATGAACACACGTGATAGGTCAGAGGTTCATTTAGTGAAGCCCCATGACTTATTCAATATATTTTTGAGTTCCTCTAATTACTAATTCCATTATAAAAATGAGATCTTTATTATTAAATTATTTATAAGCATTATTTCATTAACTTAATTGAAATAGTTTAAAATATAAAAAAAATTATTTAAACAAAATTTAAAATATTGTTTGGTGGATCATTATTACATATTTTGAAGTTTTTAGAAATGAGATCTTTATTATTAATTTATTTATAAGCATTTTTTCATTAACTTAATTGAAATATATATATTTAAACAAAATTTAAGATATTTTTTGAGTGTCATTATTACATATTAGCTTTTGGTAAATAGACTAAAACTTTGGTATATAGCATTTAACTTATATTTTTGGTCTTTCACAGATAACAAAAAAAAGCATGTAATAAAGATAATCAATTTAAGAAATCCAAAAAATTGATTGTGATATCAAATCTAATCTTGTTCAGGTTGGCTATGGTCCTTTAATTTAAAAAATATTAAATAAGACATAATAATAATATTCAATTCAAAATTTTATATATAAATTAAATACACATAATTATTCAAACTAATTCATTAGAAATTATTTATTTCCAATTTATTTATTTTTGTTATTGAAAATTTTCAATTAATTATTCAAAATATTACATAGGATAGCATGAGGACCATTTCTCTCTCGCCCTCACTCCGACCAGATTTGTTGGCCACGAGTGATACAAAAATTGAGAAGAATTTTCCTTTCTTTACATAATATCCAGAAGCTAAAAGACCAGATAGCCCAAAAAACATGGAGAATCAATAGACACCCAACAATCATCACATATTAATGGACAAAATATGGGTGCAAGACCTACGCCTGGAGCAACAGGAGGGCCTAGGTCACAATGGGCATGGAATTCCACATGAGCTAGGCGAGCCTCTATCTCATCAATTTTATCATTGGTGCGCCTCTGGCTCCTTCACAGAGATGCCAAGCGGTCTAGAATGTCCCACTGGTTTTGTTGAAAATCATTCATGAATGCAATTACTTCATTACGTCATTGTGTCTCTGCTACCTTATTTCCTCCAAGGTCACCATTATATGTCTCATCTACATATCCAAAGATTCCATGGATGGTGGCTAGTCTACATGACTTGGCAACTAAACCTACTTCTCAACCAATTCCCCCAAAAACTTAGTGCCCACAACCTTGTCATCCTCAATTGCTTCCACCTATTCATCCCTGCTTGTTGGTTGGACGCGGGGCCCCATTCCTCTCCAAGACTAACCTCATTTCCTCAACATCTCCAAATCTGTAGTAGAGCACCGAAAACAAAACTCAGCTACAACACAAAGACAATACCCAGTCCAATAAATCTCGAGGTCATGATTTGCATGCGGAGGAATTATCCAACTTTTCGACTCAAGCGTCCAAACTCCACACTCAAATTCCTAACACAGTCCCCCTGTTTAGGGCACTGGTGTAGCCAAAAAACAAAGGGGAGAAACCCTAGTAGAGACACTATGGAAAGCTAGGCACTGAATTCCCACCTCCCAGCCCCTAGGGTTCTAGTGCCTGAAGTGACCAACCTTAAATTCTCTCCACAGAGAGGCACCACAATGGTACAAGAGAATGAAACCACATAAGAAACACTCTACCAACATTAAGACAAAGGAAAGACTCTTCCAAACAAAATTCCATAATAACAAATTTACCAGAGTGTCGCTAAGCTTTCTGAGAGTAAGCCTTCGACCGAACTTCTCAAACTTGACTAGCACCATGACACTCCCTGCCAGCACAAATTAAATGCACTGCAGACTCCCACCAACCATTTCCCCAAGATCCGACACTATTTGAAAGGGCTTCAAATTTTTCATTCTCTGCAACTCTCCCCACCCAACAACAGTGATAGAGACCCAGTTTACCAATCGAATGAGCATGCACATGCTGGTGGCCTGTGCATACTCAACATCAAATATGCCACCCCTACTATCGCCCATACCAAAGGACCACAAACAAGGAATGCTAAACATCATCCAAGGTTTATACCTTACTTTCGCCTTCTCGAGACTTCAACGCCCCCTGACACCAATTATCGTGGTTGCCCTTTACATTTTCTACATGTGTCAACCACATGGGTCCCATCCACCCCAAGACCTGCTACTTGTACCTTGTTTACTCACCTATTATGGTATTTTTTTTTCCAATTTTATTCATTTAAAAGAATAATAAAAAATATTAATTTACTTTTAAAATTCCATTATTTACATAAACTATAAATATTATAATTATACATAAATTTAAATTAATAATTAGTTTAAATGTTTGATTCATCTTAAAATTATTTATTAATTAATTTCACATATGAATGGTTTAAAGTGTACATAAATATATACTTTTATTAAAATTTTAATTTTTACAATTTAAAATCAAATATTTAATTTTTACAATTTAAAAATAAAATATGTAATTTTTAATCTTTTAATTGGTTTATTAGTAAATTATTATTTATTTATTTTATTTATTTTTTTGCTAAAATGTTAATTATAACAATGAATAATAGTATTAGGATTAAGATTAGGCGTTATTAAAAAATATATGACGTTGTTGGAATTAGTTTTAGTGATAATTAGGAGAAAACTAATTTTCTTATCAATATTATTTACATGAAACTATTTTTTAGTTTTGGAGAAAGATTTAATATCCAAAAAAAAATTGGTTTCGGAAAAAGATCTAAAAATTTCCCAAAATTTAGAATAGTGAAAATCTCCTATTTTATATATCATCAACTATTTATTTTAAAACAATTAAAGTCATTTACATTTATAAATATTAACCAATAATAACTACTCATTATTAATTAATAATTAAAATATAATAAATATAACCACATAAAAAAAATTAATTAATTAATATTATAACATAATTTTTATCTATATAAAATGGAATACATATTATTTTTTTTACCTATATTAAATAAACTTTAAAAAGCAAATTTTATATACAATTAAACTAAAAAACAATTTAACTTTTTATATAATGGAATTCAATTCTATAAATTTAATATAATTTTGTTATTTTGATTTAAAATCAAATACTTTAATATTATTAAAATATTTAATAATATTTAACAAGATTAATTTAATAATATTAGTAATTCTTTCCGTTAATAATGGATTCATTTCCATCCAAATAAATTGACTCTTGTGTCCCTTTTGCCCTCTCGAAAAAGAAGACACGGAGACTTGGTGATCAAGAAATTGATTGTTAATCATTTTTGTGCTGGTGTATCCAACACACTCCATAATGGGTTGAGTGGTGTCATTTGTTAAAAGTTTTGAAGTATTTTTGGATCTTATGTTGCGTAACCCAATAGTAATTCATCTTTGAATTCTCTATGTAAGTGGATTTTTTTATTGTCATATTCTTCTATCTTGAAATATTTTGTTTTTACATAAGGTGTTGTTTCAGGTTCATTTTCAAAATAGTATTGGTATTGGAAAAATTATATATATAATTGAAATGGTCTGTTTAAGTATGGTTATTATTGTAATATAAATTGATTTAGTTAAATTTAGAAAGGAAATGACATTTTCTAAAATATTTGTTTTTAGTTAATTTTAATTAAAATTTTGTAAAGATTTTTAAAAATTTGAGTTCAATTTGTTTAATCTATAAAATTTGAGTGCCTCACCAAGGTGATAAATTCATTTATGTATTCAAAATGTGTTTTAAATAACAAAAAATCACATTATTGCTTGAGATTATATCATTGGATTATGGTTTAGAAGTCATTTCGTCTATAAATTAGACTAAGCCATATAAATTAATTACGAAGATTTGTTCTTAAATATGTATTTAAAATAAAAGTGGTAGTGACAATTTTCTCTGTATTTAAATATAGAATAAAAATAGAGTAATAAATTTATTTAATAAATTATTAATGGTCAAAATAAAATTGGAGTAGATTAACCATTAGATGTGTGATACAATTCTTGGCCATATTATAAATTTTAGCTATTTAAAACACATTTTTGAATGTAGAGATGGATTTAGCACCCTGAAAATATTAAGGTTACTCAATTTCTGCATATTTTTTTTTAGAGGAGAAAAACATTGTTCATTTGTATTATGAAATAAGCAGTACATTGCATCAAGCATGCTTCACATGGCATCTATCCAGATTTTCAAAAGAAGAGTTCTAGAAGATGAGACTTTAGACATTGCATCCAAATGAAACCAGAACTAAATCAAAGAAAAGAGAAACATCCATTCGGGCTAGTCAGCAAAAATGGGTCTAAAAAGAGTGAAGCAAGAGCTTCAAGACAAGACCAACTTGTTTCTCCAAAACAAAAATATCCAAAAGATTAAACAACATTACAGGCCTCGAATAACAAAAAGAGATGAAAGGCCATATAAGATTATGATATATAGCAGGCTCGCTTGTTGTGGGCAGCCTCACTTGATGGGGGAGGAGCATATACTCCTACTTAGCAAGGGGAGAAGAAGCTCACTGATAAATGAGACCGGCTCGCTTAATTCGCAAACTGCAATGAGGAAGATCAAACTGCATCAAACAAACCCAAACAGTGCATGAACAAAGGAACCTGTAGTAGTCAAGGGATCATAAAAACATATTCTTCTATCAACTGGGAACCATTGTAATGAAGGATTTGGATACTGCCATAAGGATAATTCAAGCCCCTCTTTGATAATTGATCTGCATGGGTGTTGTTTTCTCTAAATATATGATGCATTGGAAAATTCTTGAGCTTTGAGAGGAGGTATTTTATTCAAAGAATCCACCCTTGCATACCTTTAGGTTGATAGTGAGACCTTCCAAAATTCCCATCTAGAACAGTCTTTGCATCTCCATAGATGTTCACCGATTACAATTGCAAATTGTAGGCCATCCAAAGGGCACTCCAAAGTGCCAGTATTTTCGCCTTGTTATTTGTTCCCCTAACTCCATTCCAAACGATATGGAATCTTTCCAGGTTATCAAGCTCTACCCATGCTCCACACCCACACATGCCCCCCTGATGAGCCCCATTGAAGAAAATCGTTGGGAGAGATATTGGATAGGGGCGAATGCGATGAGACAAATCCTTCATAACAGAACATGGGAGGGGACTCAATTTCTGTAGATTACACAACTGAACTTAAAATTCCAAGAAATGCGTACCAATTTCGGGCAAAATTAACCAAAAAGAAACAAAAACCTCTAACAATTAGACTACTGCAATAATATTATTGCGCTCGTTTAAGAGGAAAATTGGGTGTTCTTATCCAAATCAAGATCTTTAACTATAATTTTGAAAATAGATTGAAACCATGCAAGCACAAATTTATCAAACACGTCAACTTTGTCGATATATTAATAGTTATTACTAACAATGCATGTTTTATTTAATATAGAGAGAAAATCCATGATCGTAAAAGTGAATATTTTTCACAAGGATGGATACCCATTGGATGTTTTAAAAAGAAGTCATCAATTACAAATCCAAGTTGAGATTTTTTTAACCATGCTCATAAGTGATTAACTCTATCAACATATCATATCACATTTTAGAGAATGGTCACCTTCTCCCTTAATTTGTAGCCCTAACTTATTAAAATATAAAATTTGATCTCGCAAGCTTTTAAATATTTATTTTTACTATTAATGTTATTTTTGCTGTTTGTTAGTTTGTGTGACCTATGAGACTAGACACAAGGGCATCTAAGCAGTCAAAATCACATGGGGATCATACTCATCTTGAGCCACACCCGCCCTTAACATGGCCAGATTTTTTATATGTATGAGGTTTTGAATCGACAATCTTCACACAATGAATGCCTCAATAGAACACCCTATCACCCATTTCTCTACATCTTGTGTGTACTTTGCAAAATTTAATGCCATATGGGTGGAATTTGATCCACTTATGTCTACATGGGTTACAAGATCATTTAATAATATCTCTAGGTGCAACTACACATTCAACCACTACCTCAAAGTGCCCCCATGGTTTCAAGCTAGGCTCTCATGGGAATTGAACCTCCCCCAATGATGAAACACTCATCACTTTCCACTGTGAGATCCAACACCTTTGAGCTTTTTAAAAAGAGTACATGAAGGTGGGTTTTGATCCACTTATGCATACACATGTCACAAAATAATAATATTTTTAGATAAAATGTTTCATTTAATTCCTATATACACAATATGTGCAAGGCATATTATATAGAGAAAACATTGTGTTACACAACTAAAAATCAAGTTGTGTTACACAACTATCATGAGAAAAGAGCATGGAACCTAAGAGCATGAACTAGGTGGTGGATCACTTTTGGAAGTGTTCTTCATCCTTCAAAGAATAATTTTGCATTTGGAATGAATGACTGCAAATATCAAGCCAATGAAATAAAGTTTAAGGGGTTTTCTTGTTTTGAAAATGGCAATGGAAACAAATAAGAAATTTATTATTGACTCATTGAGGAGAGTAATGTAGTGGTGTTTCCTTTCATGAGACTTGCAAACAAGTTCACTAGGTTAATGATGTTGTTAATTATGATTATAAATTTAAACAGACTAAGTGAAAGTATTGATAGTGAGATCTTCACTCATGATACATGGAGTACTACACCACATAGCTTTAATTTTTATTATTACATTTAAGGCATTTCTTTAATGTGATTGTATCCCTAGAAAAGGGTCTTCACGCCGACACCGAGCTTCATATGGCATGTACTACTCTAGAGTTTGGCCACACATCTCCTTGATGAATAACAATGAGAGAGTTGTCTCCTCCATCACTAATGGTAATGCATTATGCTAGGTTTACAAAAAGTCATCGTGAATGCTTTTCACCCTCAACGTAATTGTAAAGACATATATTGACTTGTGTTTATGGAAAATGTAAAATATTATATCGACTTGAACATAAAATTAGATGGAACCCTCCCTTTTTTAAACTAATCATAGTAGACAACAAATGATCTCTTTCCATTACATCAAATGATGAATTTGCAGCCAATCTCATATCTCAATTTCATGTGAATGACATTAGTTGTGAATACGGTGTGGGACGAGAAGAGCGATGGAGAGCAGAAGTTTTAGGTTTTGCAGGTATGGAAGGGTTGGCGGCGCGACTGTTTTGGCCTACGACTGTGCAACAGGAGGGCAAGGTCTCTCACTTGCCTGGGGGCGGGAACATAGGGAAGGTCGGGGAGACATATCTGTCTAGATACCGAAAAATCGCATGGATGGGGAGCATTTTCCCTCAGGGATCAGAGACGGAGATAGTAGACCGTCCAAGACAAATAAGGATGTCGCTTGTGGGGTTGATCTGGGACCTTGTTTGCCTCCTTTGGCAAGTCTTCCCTCCTGGCTTCAGAATATTCGGGGAGCTGGGCCACAAGATCCCGCTGGCGGGAAAGAGAAAACGCTGGTCTGGAATGAGGGGTTGAGGAAAGAATATGGTTTAGGGTATTTTGGCAGGGGCGAAATGACATAAGAGGCCCTGGGCCTTTGTCACAACCATAAGGAGGCGCTCCTGCTCAGATCAAAGGCTAGAGGCAGTGAAATCAGAGAACGAGAGGATCACATCCGGAACAAAAATTTCTACCTGATCCAGTATTTTCTTTCCCTGAGCTCTTTTTATAAATTTTTATGCTATGGTGTTTATTGTGATAATTGGATTTCTGAGGGTGGATCCTCTGGATCGCCCCCTGGGCAGATGGGGGTTTCGGATCCTTACCCCTCCCAAAGAATTTCTGTCTGTGGGGATGGAGAGGGGGCACCCCCACCTATGAGACTCTGAGATGTGAGGCATCAGAGGCCCTTGGAACCTACGATTTCGAAGGTGGTGGGGTCTGTCCTTGGGGACAAAGCACAAAAAACCCCTACATAGAGGGAAGAGGTAAGGAAACTAATGCAGTAAATAGTTTCCAGATATTTATAAAAACTTTAGATGGAAAATACTAGATATTTTGGGTACAGGATTCGGAGCTGGTTATAGATATGAAGCAGAAGATTAAATCAGTTACAGGTATCCAGGCTATAAGACAAAGTCTGATCTTTCTGGGGAAATCACTATAGGAAGGGATCCTCTTAAAAGACTATCAGATCAAAAGGAACCCCTCCATAGTCTTGAATTTAAGTCTCAAAAGAGGAGTTGCAGGAGTAGGCACTTCAGGTAGACCTGAATAGAATAGAACACATGGACAGACAAGGGGAGCCAACACCTTCAAAACAGGAGCCCCAAATGGCCCAACATACAAAAACATTCTATAAGGGAAAAACAAAGCAACAAATCCAACATAACAGGTTGAGAACACTCCCAAGCCATATATTGTGGAGCAAATGAACTGCGTACCAAAACTAAACATTGAGGCAACGGAGATCGATGAACATCGGTCTAAATTTGAATCACAAACAATCATATGCAGATTTAACTGCTACAGGCCAAAACCAATGGAGCTGTTCCATTGGATTTTTACCAGCTGGACTATGGACTGTGACATACATCTCTACTCAAAAGGATATTTTATTTTCAAGTTCCAATCTTAGGAAGCCAAAGATATAATTCTTAGGGCGGGACCGTGGTTCTGGGGTTCTACTGGCGTCATCACCACTCCTTGGTTCCTTGATTTTGATGCAAACACAATGGAGATTACTAGGATGTTGGTTTGAGTCAAACTGTATAACCTCTCACTCCACTTTTGGAATGAAGGTGTATTGGAGGGCATTGGAAACAACCTTGGGAGATATATCAAAACAGACATCCAATGACTGGAAGAGATAATTTTCACTTTCGCACAAATTTGTGTGGAAGTGGACCTTAGTAAGGGGTTTCCGGAGAGTATCTATCTGATACACAATCGGCAAAAATGGCTGCAACACTTGGATTATGAAAATACAGCTTTTAGATGCAGGATATGAAGGAAAACTAGACATCTACAAAACACATGCCCAGACGCAAAACCAAAAACCAGAAAGAAGAAGAAAATAGGGAAAGCATCTAAGGGATGGAAATTCCCCTCCGGAGGACCAAAGCAAGAGACTAAAGACGAAGGGGATATACCAACCCAAAAATATGGTAAACAACTGACAGAAGATCTAGGGACACAAGAACAAGAAGCACAAGAACCAATGGAAACTAATACAAACTCTCAGATGGTTGACCCTTCGATGGATCCAACGCCACATGAAGCACATTACGAGGCAAGCTCAGGTGCAAACAAGAGAGCGCATGTGTCTGAAATTTCAGAGTCTGACAAAGAAAACACAATAAGGAATAGTGAGCTAGCCTTGGTTCCTTCCTCCCTACATTCGGGGAATTGGCAGATTGTTCAAAAGAGAAAAGGCAAGCGTGAAAAGCCCAACCCAACTAGAAATTTGTAATTTTTTTGGTAGCCTCGGTACATGATGGTGTACATGAGTACATGAGCCCTATGGGCACCTTGAATGCTTTAATGCATGTACAAAGTTGTAACTCTCATTAATTTATTAATAGAAAGTTTTCGATTTTTCCCTTTGGAAAAGACATTAGTTGTGAATACCATAAAGAAACATAATTATCTTCATTACAAAATGACCTTCCATGTTAGTTCATGTACAAGATAAAATGATGCAACAAATTATAAAACATTGAACAATTAAAAAAGAAGCAAGGTTAAGTTAATTCTAATACAAGGTCTCATTCAAACCAATTGTGATAATCCTTGTACTTCAATAAAGAGATATTGAGAGGAGTGTTGTGATGCATGTATGAAATACTTATAAGTCCTCATTCAAACCAAATTTGATAATTGTGCACAACTATTGATATATTCATTGTAATAAATATCTAAAACTAGAAATAACTTGAACACATGGGATAAACATGTATTTTCCCAAAGTGTATATAGAGATTGAAAGGGTTAACACTTCCTTCCATCTTATTATATACACATTTTATATTATATTACATTATAAGTATATATTCCTTATGAAGTTGAGGGGACTGAACTACAGTATGGTATTATTTATTTGGTGGGTTAGTTGGTGTGGTTTGTAGGGCATGCAGCTGTCAGCACATCATGTAATACATTTTGGAATGAACCAAAATAGATCCATCTAAAGCATGAGCCTAGAGGGATCAAATTTCTTTTGTTACAAACTTATTTTAGAGTGCAAAAAACAATGTGTAATTTTTTACTCTTTAAATTGGGTTTTTGAATGTTATAAAGATTACATAAGATGTGTATTGAGGCATTTTATATTAATTCATGTTAAA
The DNA here is from genome assembly GCA_034641835.2 of Pinus albicaulis. Lineage (NCBI taxonomy): Eukaryota > Viridiplantae > Streptophyta > Pinopsida > Pinales > Pinaceae > Pinus > Pinus albicaulis. The sequence goes on along the minus strand of CM076583.1, from coordinate 695,881,221 downwards.
ATATAGTTGATTCATAACTCACATTGGATGTTTTATCTCATAAAATTATATTATTTAAGATAGACATAGAAATATTATATTTATTACTTGACGAGCTAAAGTTAAATATCAACAACTAAGTTAATTGTTTTTTTAATTTTTGTTTTTTTAAATTGCATTTTTAAATGTTATAGAGATTACATAACACGTCTATTGAGCCATTTTATATTAATTCATATTAAAATATTTTATTAGTAACTCACATTGAATATTTTATTCTATTAGACATTAAAATACTCACATATTTTTTTACTTCTAATTACTTTACATGATATTAGGTCATATGGACAACTAATTTAAAATGCATAGGATATATTTTTTTTCTTTTTTATTATAGCCGACATTGTTTTTCTATTTAAAGAATATTTTATTTTTATTTTTATTTTAAAAAGGACAAACATACTTACACACCACCTTCACTGTTGGCTCTAAAACCAATATATAAGTATATTTTATTAAAATTGGACAGAACAACCATATCACAATATTAACACACAAATCAATAGATTGTATTACTGCACACAAATCAATAGAGATTACATAGTACATATAGTTGAACTCAGATCTAACTAATTCTAATCTTAGAGAGAGAAGTTGAGAGAATCTCTCAACTTCCTCAACAAACCCAAACCAAACTAAGTAAGCATAATCCTAACAAATCCTAATATAATTTTATATTTTATCATTATTAATATTTATATTAAAAATTGAATGAGTTACACATATTGAAATATAATATATTAGTTAATATGAATATTCAAATAATTTATTTAAGTTCTATTGAGATATTTATAAGAAAAATAATTTTTTTTTAATTATTTTATCTTTCTAAAATTATATTATTTAAGATAGACATCTAAATATTGTTTAAAAGTGAAATGAAATATCAGAAATTGAGTTAATTGTTGTGCTAACAGATTTTTAATTGTTTATTTATATGGTTATTTAATTTATTTATTTTTGTTTAGTTGACATTAGTTAAAATTGTTTTTATTATTTTTTTGAAAATACATGTGCTAATAAATTTTTAATTATTTATTTATAAATTTTTAATTGTTTATATAGTTTTTTTTTTTTTTGGGTCCATATGAGATATTTATATGTTTATTGAGATATTTTTATTATTTTTTTAAAGATCCTAACATGCTTAAATATGTAAGTCATACTGGATTACTTCTTGGCTCAACCAGTAGGAAAAAATTTAATTAAAAAAAGAAAAAAAAGGGTTAAGGATGGCCTAGACGACAAAATATTTAAGTCATCAATGACGATGTCCATGGAGAATATACCCCATTCGTGGCAAACAGGAACGAAAAAATATTTAAGTCACCACTATTTTTCTCCACATACCCCCATTCCATTTGTGGCGTTGATTCTTCGAGCCGTATTATCGTGATAAGCGGTATTATCGTGATAAGCGATAAATGCGGTCTTCTCACAGAAGAAAAGCCGCAGAGCAGTGCTGTTCAGTTCAAGGACGCAATTTATCTGCTTTGTAAGTGTAAAGTTCTAATCTACACATGTATTTTAACACATTTCAACTTACAACCGTGCCTGCTAAATACTGTAAATCTCGATTTTTATTTGCAGCCTTGTCCAACCTTAAAGTGCTCAAATTTAGTCCTGGCAGCAAAATCTCAGCACTACAGAGTGTGCTGAAAGGAAATTTTCGGTAATAGAAAAATAATGATTGAAAGATTTTGTTTTCCTTTCCTGCAAAGCTCAATAATAATAGAAAAATAATGATTGAAAGATTTTGTTTTCCTTTCACGCAGAGCTCAATAATATAAAGAATTCATGCTCCCCGTAACCGAGGGATGAGTCTCTATCCAAACAATGCAGGTAGCTTAACTAACCAAGACGGCATGCAATTTGTGGTTGCAGAAGCAGGGAGACTGATATTTGCGGTATTCAAATATTCTTGAATTTGAATCAAGAATCTTGATATTGCAATCTCACAAGCAGAGTAGGTCAGAGGGAGAAATCTTGCTAAGCAAAATGAGAGTGGCGGTGGTTGGAGCGGGCCTAAGTGGACTCGTGGCTGCTTACACTTTAGCTCGAGCAGGAGTCCATGTGGTTGTGTACGAGAAAGAAAATGATCTCGGAGGCCATGCAAGCACGTTTTCTGTGGACGGAATTGACATGAAGTTAGGATTCATGGTCTGCAACCGGGTAAGTTTCCAATCTCCAGTTGATTAATGAAAATGTTCTCTTTTCTCTCGTCGATTAAATAAATAATGTAAATTTTACCTTTTCTACCGTTGATAAATGAAATAAAGAAAATATCATCATTTGTTTAAAAAACCCGCTGTTTCATGATACAGTGTAAATATTATCTTCTCTTTTGGGTAAATATATGTTGATTCATGGCATGCAATCGTGTATAAGCTTCCATTCTCCAGTTGATTAATGAAACAACAATGGAAAAATGTTATCTATTCTCCCGTTGATCTATGAAATAAAGAAAATATTTTCTTTTCTCGGAAAGAATGAACGTAAGGGATAGAGTCCAGAATTTCATAACAGTAATATGTTTCGCCCGTTGATTCATGAAATAATCAAAATATTATCATATTTCTGGGAAAAAGATAGCCGGTTCATGGGCTGCAATCATATAAGCTTCCATTCTCCAGAACTTCGATTATATTGAAATAATGTAAAATTTATCATTTTCTATTGTTTGATTAATGAAATAATGAAAATATTATCTCTATGGCTGGGGAAGAATGTAAGCAAGAATAGAGCCTACAACGTTATTTTTCTTCCATCGATAAAAGAAATATGTAACTTTTTTCCCTTTGATTACCGAAATAATATATATATATATATAGTTAAGAGAGAAGTTACATATATATTTTATGATGAAAGGGGAATGTGTATTTAAAGTATATAGTGAAGTAATTTTTTGAAGTGAGTAAAATTTATTTTAAAGTGTATAATTTAAAAAAAAATTATATATATATATATATATATATATATATATATAATTAATGTAAATTTGTGAATGTATAAATAAATTCAAATTTTAAATTGGTTTTTTAAATATATAAATAGATTTAATATCTTGAAATTATTTTCGAAAACTTGAATCATGTAGAGTTTAAATTTGTAATTTTATCTAATCATAAAAAAAATAACTGAAAAAAAAAAGTGAAAAATAGAAATAATTAAAATATTTTAACTATAATATATATATATATATATATATATATATATAATTTAAATAGCATTTTTGAATGCATAAATAAAGTCTGACTTTTAATTTATTTTTTAAATGTATAAATGAATTCAATGTTTTCAATGGATTTAAATTCTGTAATCTACACTTGGATTATGTAGATTACCCAATTTAAACTTGCAATTCCATCAAATCATTGTGTAGATTACACAGCTTAAAGTTGCAATTTCACCAATTTTTTTCTAGATTTTAGACTAACTTTACTAAAGTAGAATAATAAAAATACTTGAAATATTTTACCCATAATTTTTTTTTCTAAGACATATTTGTACTAGTTATATAAAGACACGAGGGCCTGGTTAAACCATTGGGAGATCGACGAGAATGTTGCATTGCAAACCATTAATAACATTAAAAAAATTGTTACTTCTAAGTTCAAAGAAAAAATGTGGTGTGAGAAAGATCTAGCAGCTAAAAGAAAATTAAGATATTATAAGGAGGTCATCAACCCCACCCTAGAAGATCAAAAGTATCTATCTATTTTAACTAGATCAAAGAAGAAAATTAATATAGCCAAGATTAGAACGAACTCTCATGAGCTCCATAGTGAACTCTCATGAGCTCCATAGTAAAACAGGATCTGTCATCTCTGTGAGAATATGAACATCGAGGATGAAAATCACTTCCTCTTAGAGTGCTCCGCGTACAACCACATTAAAGCTCAATTTCATAATCTTTGTTGCAATACTGACCTTCCTAGCCTTTTAAGATGTCAAAATTAATCTTAAAAATTATAGTGAGCTCGAGAGGTTTCTCTCCAAGCTTTTTGAGCATAGGAATAAAATCTTAAATCAAACTAAATAACTCTTTTCTTTAGGTCCGATAGACCAAAGATTGGTCTTAATAGACGTTAACCATCACCATCATCATCATATGTGTGTAAATATTAAGGTAATTTTTTTCCTAATTTTTGGATCTTTATATACACATTTATAAGAGATTGATATTTAAATATATTAGTTAATATGGATATTTAGATAGCTTATTTAAATACTATATTAAAATATATATATTTTTTGTAAGTTTGGCAGAACTACACCTTCATTATGTCCAATATATAATCTTGATCAGAGCATGGAATCAACTTTTATCCAAAACCTATAAACTATATTAAAATATTTTAAATTATACTCTCAATCATATTTGAAAATAAAAATAAAAATTGTTTTTTAATTATTTTATCTCTTTAAAACTAAATATAAAATTATGTTATTTAACATAAATATCCAAATATTTTATTTATGATACAAAATGAAATATTTTACAACTATTTTTAATTTAAATTATATATATAAATATAAATAATAGATCAGCATTTTTATTTTATAGATCAGTATTTTTATTTTTTACTAAAATTATTGTTACATTGAAAGATACATTTGACAGAGATGTATGATTCTATTTCTAATTAACTTTATTATAATTACATTGAGAGGTACATTTGACAAATATGTATGATTCTATTTCTAAATAACTTAGAATTGACTAATGCCAATTTTTAAAATAGAAAAATAAAAAATAATATTTATTATATTTAGTCAATTCTAATCTTTTCTATTTTAAAAATTGTCATTAGTCAATTCTAAGTTAATTAGATATAGAATCATACATTTGTCAACTCTAAATGTAATTACATTAATTTTAGTAAAAAATAAAAACACTGATCTATGAAATAAAAAATATATTTTTAGAATCCGCACCTTCATGAATATATATATCGTTGATTCATGGAATAATTATCCTCTCCGGTTGATCGATGAAATAATGAAAATGACAGAGTCAGAAACTTGTTCGGACCTCTTCCGTAATGATTCATAAAATTATGAAAACATCTTTTTCGGTGAATGAAATATTGAAAACTATTGTCTTTTCTATTCGGGAAAAAATTGCAAGGGAAAGAATCCCAAAACTTACATTTCCCATGCAAGGGATGCCTTGGGTTCCGTAATTTATTATTATTGTTAATGAAATTATTTTGGCAATGTAGGTTACGTATTCGAACACGATGAAATTCTTCGACGAGCTTGGAGTGGATTTGGAGTTGTGTGATATGTCATTCTCTGTGAGTCTGGACAATGGCAAGGGATATGAATGGGCCAGCAGCAATGGACTGGTCGGATTATTTGCGCAGAAAACAAATGTTCTGAACCCCTTCTTCTGGCAAATGCTCTATGAAATACACAAGTTCAAGCAACATGTTGTCGAGTATGTTCATCAGATCCTTACATATTTTCATGTTTCTAATCACGCTGCATCCCAGACAGTGCAACATTTCAAGTTTTGCTGACTCGTTTTGAATTAATGTTAATTCCGTAAGATATATTTTCAAGAAAAATAATATTATTGATCAAGGTTATTTCAGTACTATACAAAGCACCATTTAACCTTGGCAGATAAAATATAATTCATCTTCTTCACGGTTTGTACAAAAGTCTGTTAAGCCTTTTCTTCAAACAATAGAGTTGATAACGAATTTTCACAAGCATCATTATTTAATACCATAAATTTTGATATATGTCATAATTTATAAGCCTAATGAAGGGAAGAATAGTAGTGACCTCGTAGCATCATCCCACATCTATTCGTGCAACATACTCAAATCTTCCGAGGTACGTCAAAATCAGTCAGGTCTGTGTGGGGCAACCCTTTTAGTTGCTGAAATAAGATACTTAATGCACTGCATACAACTGACTATCAGTTTGAACAATTGAAAAGGCCCTCAGCACCCTACCTGGTGCATTGTAGTACAATGCAGAATTCAAATTTCTTTGTCAACAAAGTATCACCTTATCCGTTAGGTTAAGGTTCAAGTAATTTGTACATCAAATTTACCCTCTAAATTTCATGGCAGTCGAAATGTCCACCAAATCGACAAGTTTATCTTTCTGTGTATGATGGTGTTTGGAAAAGAGAAGCAAATAATCAAACTGGAAAACACGTAGCTTTACTCTGATGTGTTTGTGGACACTCCATCCTTGATCCAGTGTTCGTTTGCTATAATTTCAAACACTGACATAAAAATGCTTGGCCTTGAAAATAGTCATATATTCCTCACGAGATAAGAACTGGGACCTGTAATTAGAAGCTTAGCGCATGAACAACAAATCATCCAAATGAAGACATGTAGCTTTACCTTGATGATGTGCTTTTATAAATACCCGTCAAGAGAATCATGTATTACATTGCAAAATGGCAAAGTAGTCATCAGTTCCTCACAAGATAACTTGGCACTTATAATTAGACGCTTAGTAAATAAGATTTTGAAATAAGTCCAAGAAATTATAAATAATTGACATGAGAGTTTAGTTTGAACTGATTTCTATTTGGGAGAATTCATTAGAAATTTACACAAACGGTACTTTTGATCGGAATCCGTTGAAGAATTCAGTTTGTGTGCAGCACTCATCTTGAAATTAAGATAGGGGATTCGGAACACTAATGCTAATTTTTCTATAAATAAATATTTGAATTTTTATTTTGACATTGAAAGTTTTTTTCAATCATAGATTCTCAAGTGATTCATAACATCATAAATTAATGCATGAGATTTTCTGAATTGAAATTTGGAATCACATCGAATTATTGTATAGTCATGTGTACCTTTGGTTGTCGCTTATCTTGATTGCTAATATTAATAATTTTGTGGGCTTGGATTGGATTTATAAGATAAGACATTGTAAAACATTAATTGTTGCAGCAAAATGACAAGAGGGTTGTTTATTTTTAGAACTTCCATAAACAGGATAATAGAAACTATAGGCCGAATTTATGATAAAAGGAACTCAAATAATGCACCTCAAATTGAACGCCTCCTACAAGTAGAGTGACATGAATTATTGGCCCAGAGAAATGAGCTTTATGAGGAATTGACGTTGTTGTGCAAAATAATAAACAATATAATGATCTTCTTTCAATGAACCTGTTATGTAAGATGCTAATTTATTTTTTTATAAGGAAGCATTGCAATTGAAACTAAAACAAATTATAGATTTCATAAATTCAACACCTCAATCCCTGAGTTTTGGCCACAGTTTGTAACATTTGATGGATTCAAAAAATTTAGAGTCCCGTGGCAAAGAGTCAACTAGATTAGTTGAACTAGTAAAGAGCAATGTCTCTTAACAGGTTGATGGAGGTTCAAATCTCATGGTGTAAATGTCAAACATGCAAGGATATTTCTATAACGGTACAAGGGTTTGTGCATTGCTCATATTATTGGAGGAGAGACATCATTTTAAAATCCAAGGATTTTGCACCAGTTCCCCTAACATTTGTACATGTTTCTAACTTAGGATCCAAAACCTAAATGACAGTATCCAGATCCTATAACTGGAAATGGATCCTTGAATAGAATTCACTGAATCCTAAAGAGTGGGTCTGGATCACCAATTCCCTGATTCCATGGTGATTCAGATTCAGGTAAAGGGCTAGGAATGATGAATTCAATAACTATGATCATAATGTTCTGTATCCAAAAAATATTAAGGCAGTGCACAGTGGAACTTACCCAATCTAGAGGGCTTTGTGATGTGTTAGAATCAAATTCAGTACAAGGGATTTGTATCATGCTGCAAGGATGTTTAGTCAAATTCGAAATCTAACAGAAGTCAAAAAACCAACTCAAACATCAAAAGTCAAAGGAGAGTCAAAGAATTGAAGCAAGGTCTCGACAAAGCTGAAAATGCCAAAATTGGTTGTTCTCTGACTAATGCTAATAGTATAGACAAAGAGTGTGGTTAAGATAGGGAACTAACCCACTATGTCCAGGAAAAGCCACTCGATTTGTCTAAAGCACCTAGGTGGACCTAACAACTTAGGGGTTTTACCTGTGGACCCAATAGATAGAACCCTAGGATATCAGTTTGTTTAAACTTTACACTATTGAAGAGAGCGGCAAAGGATGCTTGGCTAAGAATATAAGGCTTAGGATAAGGGAAGAAGTCACCACTTGGTTTAAACAAAAAAATAACAAAAGAAAAAGGTGAATGAAAAAGGAAAACAATCTAAAAGTTGAATGATTTTGAATTGCTTAATTTAAACTAATGGGGATTAAACGTTTTTTACTTGCCAAGAGGTAACTACATTAGAGGCAACCCCACAAGGGTGTATGATGGTGATTTTGCAGAGCTTTCCTGCTCAAGCTCTACAAATACAAACAGTTTTTCTCATTTTCTCCTTCAAATAGATGATTGCGTTAGCTCAACTGTGATATATCAGATACACTACTCCCACCTCTCAGATTTCAGATACCTTTGTGGATGGTACAGTTTGGTTGTAGCATATTCTATCTTGATATTCCATGCATTAGTTTTTTTTACTCAATTTGGTGCTATAACTTCTTTGATCTTTCCATGAAACTGGTAAAATTTAATGAAATATCATTAATGCTTTTGGACTTTATAGTTTTATCCTTTGCCTTGTCATATCATGGGGGACATGGTTTTCTTTGGAAGTGTTGTCATTATAGGACCAGCTTGTACTTCTGAGAAACTAGTCAATATAACATTTTACACATCCCCTACCATACTTAACACCTTCTGATGTATGCCTTCACTCCATCCCATTCATAAAAAGGCTCCCCCCTTTCATGTTTGAGTTGTCAAAGATCACAAAAAGGTCTAAAAGATGGAAAGCCTAAGTCATTAAAGCCAAAAAAGGCTAAGAGGTGAAGAGTAATCAAGTTAGCAGCTAGTAAATGACAAAGTTGAGTGATTTCCACCTGACTATGAGGCCATTGCCCCTATCACTAGGTTATCTATGAATTTCTAAAGAAAAAGGAACGTGTTCAATGAAATGAACACTTGAAGAAAAAGACAAAAGGAGTACAACAAAACAACGTTGAGGAAAGGTAGATCAATGCTAAGCTCCCTCTTTAAAGGCTTCTATATTCAAATGCCTAGCTCTTGAAATCTAGATGACCATAAATATAAGACCTTTGCATCATTACTAGACTTTGAAAGTCATTTCACAAAGTTTTTCCCCTCCCTTTTATAATTTTCCGTCACATTACCTATTTTTTACTCAGGGACTTGGAAAACACCCTTCATCGTAGTATTTGACACATATATAAGGGTTAACTGTTGTTCCCCATGGTAATACTTAGGCAAATTATAAAGCTAACCCTTGTTATGTTGTGTTTGAAGAAATAACTAAGGGTGTGCCATTTAGTAGCACTTCAAAAAGTTGGACTCATCACTATAAGTAAGTGCTTTGCATTGGGATCCATATACCATGCCTTGAGATCTACAATGTTATATTGGGATCTATGTGCCTCTTTTTAATCATATCTATTGACATTAGGATGTGTGTCATTTTATTGGGAAACATGTCACTACATTGGGATCCACGATGGTGCACCTAGCCATGATGAGGACACCACATCATCATAGATGCCACATGAACCACTCAGAAAGGGGCTCCTTGCCCAATTGGACCTATTGCTGACATAGTGGCATGATTACTCCCCCTTGGACACACATGGGGGGTTTATTAAAAGATTGGAGGACTAGGAGATTGTTACAGGTAGTTATGGTGATTACAAATTGTTATATTTGTTACATGATGATGTGGCATTAACCACAACATTTTATTTTGAGGAGCACCCTAGATGAAGAGCCTTATGTACCATGTTACATTGGAGGCCTTGATGGCTTGTCCCACATGTGTGGGTGACATCACACTCCTAGGAGATGGTCATTACTTGATTTGTTCAATTCCTTCACAAGTGGGAGTTTGCTAGATGGGCGCCATGAATTGTGGTCCCTTGTTTGACTCCTCCATCTGAGTCATGGATTTGACCACATTTTGGAAGATTTTGCACTTCCTATCTCCATTGGACCACAAGTCTGGCCTTGGTTTATTGTATTTTGGACCTTTTCGAGGAGAATTCTTGTATTGGAGATGGTGGAGGGTCATTTGTGCCCACTTGTATTTTTCGTATTATTTTGACTTGGGCCAGTTGTATTTGCTGATTTTCTACTGAAGTCTAGACTAGAATAGTTTTTCATAATTGATAACCACTTCTTAACATTCCTTATTTTATTTTCCAATCATCAAGTAGTTATACATGAAAAACTTCAACCATACAATTCTTCAATTAGAGCAGTAAATAGAGATCACAATAACCAAAGAATAGTAGACAAGAGACAATAATAATTAGGCTCATAGCCAAGGCAAATCCCACAAGGGGAAAACCAAACCAAATTCTTTCCTTATGAGAGAGATTCTGTTCAATATTACATCAAATAATATTCCAATAAATTCAAATTTGACCTCAACATAGTCCCAAGACAAAATCCAGACAACAAGAGAGAGAAAAGTCAATTGTAAAAGTATGCACAATGAGACCGAATTTCGGCCTTGAGGTGGCTGATCAGAAAGGCTGAAATTTGGTCCCGAGGTAGCCACAGAAAGTCAATGTACCAGTTTACAAACTTTGGTCAAATCCACAATCAAGGAATGCGGTCAACTCTGGTCAACGTCCCAATGTAAGAGAAAAATCACAGTCAACAAGAATCAATGTACTTCTGAAGTATTCGGCCTCCAAAGATGATTTGAATTGAAGTCAAACAGATGCAAAATATGCCCAAGTCAAATGTGTTCAATGTAGCTACAAGAAGAAATGTCAACGTAGTTGAAAGAGTCTTCCTTTTGTCCTTCCCAAGTGTGGTGTCTCTCTTTGAATCACAGATCGAACTTTCTTGGTGATTGTGCTTCAAATGAGTGCCAATGATGCCCAATATATATGAGTGTGAGGAGGGCTAACTAGCCCTAAGTGGGGCCAACTTGTAGAGTTGTGAGGCCGACTTCTTCAATTTACAATTATGATTTTTCTTCATGGTTTCCAATGAAAAATACCGATCATTTCTATTCAAATTTTCAAAACTCCCTCTTAGCTAGGGAGGTAGTTTTTCATTCTCTCCCAAGGTCAATCTTCCCAACCAGTTCATAGGTCTTACAACCCACGACCTAAGGAAGAGACCACGATCCAATCTTTCTCTCTCTCTGTCAAGATCAATGTCCCTGACCAAACCGTAGGTCTTGTTACCTCTCAAACTAGCAAAGGTCCAAGGAGGGAATCCTATAGAGCAACTACTAGGTCAAGGGGCAACGATGGAGCGATAGCCCACTATCAGCTCAGCTGAGGTTCCCTACTCTTTACAAACTTTCACCAATGGGAGGAGACCAAGTATAATAGGAATCACAAGGATGAGTAGATCAATGAATGGACAGAGGGTGATTCCTAGAGCCTATTCACAAGATAGACTCAATTATATGGCTTTCTTGCTCGGGCAACAAGGTGATATGCTCTCTAGGAAGGGCTAAGAGGACCCTCGAGGCTAGGGTGTGGGAATATATCTTGCAAAGATGATTCCTAGGCCTAGAAATCCTTATGGGAAATCGGTCTTTGTATTATCTTTGAGGAATTGGAGTTGCAAGGTTGCGAGACCACACGGGACCAAGCAAACCCAAAATTAGTTCAAGGGTATGGAGTTGATCACCCAATGAGGGGCTTGACCTAATTAGGGAGGAGAAGAGGATCAAAGGATAAATTTTATTTGAGGTTTGAATTCAATGATCCCACTGAGGACACTAGCCAAGGGAACCCTAGGGCAAGAAATGGTCCTTGAGCTAGGGCTTGTTATATCTCGAGATCCCACCGTTGGATTTACTTCAAATTTGGAGGGCCTCTAGAGAAAACTTCAAAGCAGTTGTGGACCAAAATTCGAAGTGTTTGGATGGTTAGATCATGAGATAAGTGATGCCCTACATGATATATGAAGGTTAGGCCTAGAAATAAGAGGAGAGGTGAAAGAAATAAGATTTCAAGTTTTAAGTGATCACCTATGGAGGATTAGTGCCTTGTCCTTTGGGAGAGATGGATTCAAGGAGAATTTATGATTTGGAAAGAGTTCATCAAATCAAGGAGGCCTTCAAACAACTTTGCATGTCATTAGGGCATGAGAGTATTTGCTTCAACGACTTTACACTTCAATTTGAAATAATTGATGACTTATTGAGATTCATTTGACATAAATTATCTCTAGGAACATTCACCCATTTTATACATGGCCCATGACATGATCCAACGCTATAAAAAAATGACAATTTCCACCAATTCGTATAGAAAAGAAGTAAATTTCATAATTATATAGCGAAAATCCTAGCAACATCCATGTGACAAAAGTAGATAACAAGAATAAGCATGAAAGATCACTTACATGTAGAATCTGTGAAAATTTCTGAATTTACTAAACATAAATCCTACAACAGTGATCTCATTTACTTCTCCTACTTGTTTTATTAACTTGTTATTTTTCTGAATAGTACAAGAAAAACATGGAAGTAAATACATTGTTGCCTACACAAATATATAGATCAAGTACTAAAGAATTAAGTGAAGAAATTATATGCACTAAGCATGCATATGTCCTAGATCCACCTGATCTCACACTATTTAACTTTATGCAAGATACTGAATCTATTCCACTTGTTAATCTTTTGCGGAAAATTTAATTGCACATACATGTGAAGCATAAACAAAAATAATCAATCGCACATAACACAGTTTTTAATGGGAAAGCCTGAAGCTGAAAACCCCAAATATATATTATGTATCATGGAGATCATATGACAATCTCATACAAAGCTTATCAGAAGCTCTCAGTGTAGTACAATCGTCATACACTAATCAGGACCAATCTTGCAAATCCATGCACCGATCTTTGCCTCTTGCTAGCCTGCCTCCACTGCGCAATCCCTGTTGAAGAATACCTCTGAATGAATTCGAATTACCCTTGCCTTGACTACACAATCCTCATTGGCATCTCCAATGTGTATGTGATGCAATCAATGCATCACTATAGTCACAACAGATAGTCTATCTTGCCCTTTCACCTATCTCTCCACTGGGTCTCCACTGAAACTGCCATGCACTATAGTTAATTGCTGTATTGTCCAGTTGATTAATGAGTTATTATTTGTGAATTAATTAACTAATTAATTCACTCCACTCTCACTAGTGTATCATTCAGTTAGACTAGATACAACTAGCTCAACTGAGTATAACTAAGTTAAACTGAATACAACTCCATAACTACTTCTTCTAACTGTGTCATAACTCTGCCACTTGAGTTCTAACTGAGTCCTCCATGCATTAGCTCCAGTAAACCCTTGGGAATTGCGTAATTCCCTCAGTCCACTGATGTGCCACATTTGTGCACTGAACTGAAGTGCTCCAAGAGAATAAGTTGTTGTTTAGAGTCTGATTATTATTAAGAGCTAATAATAATCGACATGCATCTATTTTTAGATCAACGATCTATAAATAGACTTCGCCCAATATTCTAAAAATAGAATTTCATCTATTTTTCCAACTTGATAAACCATCCACAAATAGCATCCTGCAACTTTTGAAATATGATCATCATGTCTAAAAATAGACATAATCTAAAAATAGACTTGCGCCAAAAATAGCCTGCGGGCCCACTTAGTGAAGGCGACTCTTTTCACTAAGCTCATCATCTTGTTGAATCTCTACACTCCCTCTCAACAAGATAGGGATTATCCTTCACCCCGATCCTGCCTCTATGGTATTCGAATTTGCTCCTGGTGAGCACCTTCATCATAATATCTTCATCACGATCTTCCGTAGGAATATGCGAAGCAACATGATCTTAGTTGCACACAATCTACGATATGATGATACGGATATCAATATGTTTAGATCTATCATGAAACACAAGATTAACTGAGAGTTTAATGCAACTCTGATTATCATAATGTATGACTGTGGGATCTAAATGTGAACCAAACAAACAAACCAGAATCTTCCTGATCTAGATAGCCTCACATGTAGCTAAACTTGCTGCCATGTATTCTTCTTTCGCGGAACTGAGTGCCACGGATCTTTGTTTCTTGTTGTAACAAGAAATTCTCGTAGATACGATCTTGAGAAATCCCTCTGACGTGCTCTTTCATCTGTTGGGCTACCTTGTCTGCACTCCAGTGGCTCCATGCAACTTCACCTCATCCGTCGGTCTATACCATAAACCATACTCTGATGTGCCCCTCAGGTATCTCAAGACATGCTTTCCTGCCTTCCAAAGAGCTTGGTAGGCTTAACCATCGCTTGAGAAATCTGGTTCACCGCATAGCATATGTCCGATCTTCTATTAACTAAATACATGAGTGAACCCACAAACTATCAATAAACAGTAGCATCCACTACCTCTGTAGATGTAGCATCCTTTTTCTTCCAATTTCCTGGAAGAGGAGTGTCGATAGACTTGCAGCCTTGCATGTGAAACTTCTCCAGTATCCCCCGAGCATACTTGCCTTGAGACACAAACAGTTCACCTTCCCGCTGCCATATTTCCAATCCAAGGAAATAATGAAGGGGGCCCAAATCCTTCATCTCAAACTCCTTTGCAAGATCTGCCTTGCATGAGTGTATCAACTGCTCATCACCTGTTAGTATTAAATCATCAACACAAAGTACAATGATTAAAAGCTTACCCTCCATCACAATCTAGTACGGGTTTGCATCTGCCTCACTCTTAGTGAAGCCAAGTCTAGTGAAATAGCTGTCGATCCGAGTGTACCAAGCACGAGGTGCTTGTTTCAGCCCATACAACGCTCTTTTGAGCCTGCACACATGTGACTCGCTGCTAAAGATGTCAAATCCTTTAGGCTTCTCAATGTACACCTCTTCCTTAATGATCCCATTAAGGAACATAGTGTTCACATCCATCTGATGAATGTGCCAACCCATCTGCGCTGAGAGAGCAAGGATGGTCCGTATGGAATAATACCATGTGACAGGTGCAAAGGCTTCTTCATAGTCAATCCCCTCAATCTGTGAGAAGCCTTGGGAAAAAAATCTTGCCTTGTACTTCTCGACGCTCCCATCAACAGCTTGTTTTACCTTGTAGATCCATCTTGATCCTACAATTGATTTACCCACCGGCCTTGGAACAATCTCCGAAGCACTCTTTCTGACAATGGAGTCATACTCCTCCACCATGGCATCTACCCATGTGGGCTCCTACACTGCTTCTTTAAAAGAAGATGGCTCTGTCACGATACACTTGCTCATAAGAGCCATGTATCCGGTAAATCGGTCGGAGTGGCCCCGTCTTTATGCATGGCCTTGATGTGGGAGCCCTACATGGCATCACGCATCAAGCCGATCTCTAGTGCAACGTAGTCGATTTCTGCCTTGTCTGATGTTTGGTTCTGCATGAGTGGACTCCTCCACTCCATGAATCTCCTCCTGTGGCTGATCCACATCCAAAGGCTCATCTTTGGGAACAAGAAGTTCCTCCTCCACATGCAAGTGTAGCTCCCTCTCAAGCGGCAACTTCATGGCTTTCACCTCATTGAATTTTATATCCCATTGCACAACAGTCATCCGACTGTCTGGCAAATACACACGATAATTATGGAGTGTTTCTGTGTACCCCACAAATATCCCAACTTCTGCAGTCGGCTCCAACTTCTTCCTGGCGTCCTTCGTCACATGAATGTAAACAGGTGAGCCAAAAATATTCAAATGAGAAATATCAAGCTTATTACTAGTAAAAGCTTCTTCGGGTCTACTCATGCCAAGTACTCTATGAGGACAACAGTTTTGCACATAAACCGCAGTGTTGCATGCTTCCGCCCACAAGTGCATTGGTAGGCCCTGGTCATGTAGCATCGCTTGTGCAGCACCCATGATCGTTCTGTTCTTTCTCTCCACGACCCCATTCTGCTGTGGGTTATGAGGCACTATGAGTTCTCTTCGAATTCCTTCTTTGCTACAGAAGTCTTTGAATTCGCCCGAGATGTATTCACCACCATTATCGCTCCTTATAGCTTTCACTTGTTTCCTCGACTCCTTCTCCACCAATGCCTTGAATTCACAGAACTTTGAGAACGTTTCACTCTTCTTCTGCATGAAAAAGATCCAGCATCTACGAGAATAGTAATCAACAAATATCACATAATACCCGCGTTTTGTTGTTGAAGCAACCGAGAATGGTCCACACACGTCTATGTGAATTCTCTCCAGGATCACCGAAGCACGGTTCTTCTTCTCATGAAAGGTGGTCTTCACAAACTTACCCATAGTACATCCCTTGCACTGATCTGACTGCGCAAAAGTACCCTTGGGAAGTCCAGTAGAAATTTGCTGCAAAATCATCAAAGCGCCATGGTGAAGATGGCCCAATCTCCTGTGCCATAATTCGCCTTCATCCCGGCTCACCACTTCTTCTGCTTTGCCCACCATTGCAGCGCTACCATCTACCTCCAGCTTGTAGAGATTCTTAATTCGAACCCCTATCTTCTTGGTTTGACCCGTTGTTTTATGTCGAAGGAAGGCTTTTCCCTCACTGAAAACAACATCGCCTTTCTTCCGGCATTGGTGAGACCAAGTTCTTCTTCAGACCTGGAACATGCATAACATTCTTCAACAAGAATGGATTACCAGACTCCCTCTCAAAGGTAATGGTCCCAATGCCAGTCGCACTATACCGACCATCATCGCCCATCTCTATATGCATCTGGAGATCCTTCTCCACCAAGTCACTAAAAAACTCTTTGTCTCCCGTCATATGGAAAGACGCACCACTATCAAGATACCACACCGATCCCATACCGCTTGAAACCTAGCATGCGATCAAGGAGAAATCAAGCTCAAATTGCGAGGCTAAGGCCTCTCCAGCTGCAGATCCAGCAGCCTACTTGTTCTTCTTCTTCCATGGACAGTTAGTGGCGAAATGTCCATGCTCGTGAAAGTGAAAACACTTCACTTTGGACAAATCCTGCTTCTTGCCTTTAGCACCGGATTTTGAAGAAGATTTCTTCCCCTTCCCTTTCCTTGCTTTGGCAGCCAAAGCACAATTCTCTTCATCTTCATTCTTCAATGAAGATCCATCCCTGGTACCCCGCCTTATCTCCTTCTGCACAAGATCCGACCAAAGTCGCTCCCATCCCGACAGTTTCTCTCGTCCATTGACAGAGTCTTCATAGCTATGCCAACTCTTCGGAAGCCCAAGAAGAGCCAAGCTCACCAAGTCTTCATCATCAACAGTAACCCCCACACTTCCCAGTTCATCCTTGCAATGGAAAAACTTCGTGAGGTATTTTGGAATACTGTTGCCTTTCTCCATTTTTATTTTTCTGAGCTTGTCTTTAAGCCCCAACTTCCTCTGGTCACTTCTGCTTTGGAACAAATCTGTCAAAGCCTTCCACATTAAGAATGGAGTGGCTTTCCCGTGAAGGCTGGACACAATATGGTCCTTCACACCTTCTAACAAAATCCTTCTCATCTTTGCTGTTTTCTTTTGCCATGCATCAAGTAATGCAGCATCGCTAGATCCCGGCTTAGGAACATCGCTATCGATGAACTCCTTCAGTCCATTATCCTCCAACACTGCCTCCATCTTGTCCTTCCAGGCTATGTAATTCGAGCTCCTATCAAGGGCATACTCCAATCGCAACCCATTGAAAGCCATTTCAATGTATACTTGACTTCTGCACCAAGAATCTTCTGTAGCAAATTCGAATTGTCCACCAGCACAAACTCACTTCACAATTGCAATCTTCAATCAACAAAGCTCTGATACCATGTAGAAATTATATGCACTAAGCATGCATATGTCCTAGATCCACCTGATCTCACACTATTTAACTTTATGCAAGATACTGAATCTATTCCACTTGTTAATCTTTTGCGGAAAATTTAATTGCACACACATGTGAAGCATAAACAAAAATAATCAATTGCACATAACACAGTTTTTAACGGGAAAGCCTGAAGCTGAAAACCCCAACTATATATTATGTATCATGGAGATCATATGAAAATCTCATACAAAGCTTCTTAGAAGCTCTCAATACAGTACAATCGTAATACACTAATCAGGACCAATCTTGCAAATCCATGCAC
Organism: Pinus albicaulis; assembly: GCA_034641835.2. Classification (NCBI taxonomy): domain Eukaryota; kingdom Viridiplantae; phylum Streptophyta; class Pinopsida; order Pinales; family Pinaceae; genus Pinus; species Pinus albicaulis. Next base: position 695,863,009 of record CM076583.1, on the reverse strand, counting down.
CGATCTTTGCCTCCTGCTAGCCTGCCTCCACTGCGCAATCCCTGCTGAAGAATAGCTCTGAATGAATTCGAATTACCCTTGCCTTCACTGGACAATCCTCATTGGCATCTCCAATGTGTGTGTGATGCAAGCAATGCATCACTATAGTCACAACAGATAGTCTATCTTGCCCTTTCACCTATCTCTCCACTGGGTCTCCACTAAAACTGCCATGCACTGTAGTTAACTGTTGTATTGTTCAGTTGATTAATGAGTTATTATTTGTGAATTAATTAACTAATTAATTCAATTTCTCTCACTAGTGTATCATTCGCTTAGACTAGATACAACTAGCTCAATTGAGTCTAATCAGTTAAACCTAATACAACTCCATAACTACTTCTTCCAACCGTGTCATAACCGCCACTTGAGTTCTAACTGGAAGCCTCCATGCATTAGCTCCAAAGAAATTCCTTGGGAATTATGTGTATTCCTCAATACCCATCAAGGCTAAGCATCTCGTGTACCGAATTGAAGTGCTCCAAGAGAATAAGTCGTTGTTTAGAGTCTCGATTATTATTAAGAGCTAATAATAATCGACATGCATCTATTTTTAGATCAGCGAACTATAAATAGACTTCGCCCAATATTCTAAAAATAGAATTTCATCTATTTTTCCAACTTGATCAACCATCCACAAATAACATCCTGCAACTTCTGAAATATGATCATGATGTCTAAAAATATACAGTCTAAAAATAGACTTGCGCCAAAAATAGCCTGCGGGCCCACTTAGTGAAGGCGATTCTTTTCACTAAGCTCATCATCTTGTTGAATCTCAACATTAAGCACATTCGACAAAGGACACACAAGATTTTTCGGACAAATGTTCCCAGAAAAACCCAATGCAGGAAAACTAGTGCAACAACTATTGAGGGTTTTTACTATTATGCAGAGTTTTGAATACAAACTAGGTTACTAGTAGTGGTTTACCCAACAGAGAAAATCCCGACAGATGTACCTCTATCTCTGGAGACATATATTATGGTTGATTCAGTTGAGAATGAAGAACCCCATAGGTGCCTACGCAGTCACTACGTCACCCTTCAGTGTGGTTGTGTCACTCTGTCAGATCTGCTGAATAAGAGCCTGATTTGGCCCACTAAAACCCCAACATTGGTCACTGAGTGACTGCATCACCTTGGCTGGGGCATGCGTCTCTCTGCATGAGCCCTTCTGGTTTTGCGTCACCCCTCCTGGGCTTACGCTGCCTCTGTGTCACCCCTCCTAGGCCTACGCTGCCTCTGCGTCACCACTCCTTGTTCTGCATTGTCTCTCTGGTACAGATCTGCCTCTTTGCTATTGTATTCTCGGCCTTGGACTCAAAAATCCCACTGCCAAATTTCCCCTCGATGCATTGCAAGCTTACTTGAAAATTCTCGCAAACCGTGCCCCATAATTTCAACTTAGCTCAAGTACTGCCACTCTATGTGTATCCTCTAACTGACCCCAAGCCTTCCTTTAATACTTTTCCATTTGACGAATCAATGGTCATGATCTAATCTCTAATCGACGACTAAGATTGGAAAAGACTTGATCCTGGATTCTTAGAACATTCTCACCCACATGTCTAAATTATTTCACTTTAATTATTTAATTTCCTTAAGTTGGACTTAGGGTCTCGATTAAAATAATTAATTATTTGAATAACTTAAGCTCAAGGTGGAATTTCTCCAAACAATTTCTAGGTCTTGGAGATCTCATGTGTTCTAGCCCCTCCATAAAGTTTCGGAGGTAGAGCACATCCGATGCTATCCAAAAATCAACACTCCCTCTTAGTGAGGAATGTGCTCTAGCAACACTTCAACCTGAAGCATCACCCTGATCCATGGCATCGGTCCCCTGCGCCGCTAATGCTTGGCCTGCTGCCCTTCATCCACTGCGTTGTTGCCTTTTGCACTTTTTCCCATGACTCTGCCACAATCACTACCTCATCTGTATTGCATCTCCCTATCAAATGCTGCATCATGCTGCCCATAGCACTGCCATTGCTAACTTTTGCACTGCAACTCAGTTGCTGAGAAGTAAGCAACTGAAGGACATCACCCAATATCCTGACAGACAAGTCAATCTGGTTGCATCTCGATCTCAAACACCCTCTGCTGCTAATCTGTGTTGTCCCTCTTATGCCTCTGCACTGCATAAGCATTGCCTCTGCGTTGCTGCTTCTACGCTACTGCTGCCTCTACTCTGCATTGCTCCAGTCTTCAGCGTCCTAGCACTGCCAATGTGCCTCCACAATCCTCTGCACCAATTGACTCCAGTCATCTTGCTATTGTCATTAAGGGCTCCTATAGCTCGTATGTGATCGAAGAGTTTGGGCACCTCACGGATCCTGCCCTCTCACCGCTATCCATAGATCGATATACAGATCTATGTCACCACAACTCTTCTCTTGAGGCACATGAGCACTCATAGTCACATCGTCATCACTCCCATCATCACCCTTAGCTGCCATAGCCTTTGAATCTGAGTCTTCCTTGCCCTTGCTTTTTTGAGGACAGGTAGTGGCAAAATGTCCTAGTTCACCACATCTGAAGCACTTGACCTTTGAAAGGTCTCTCTTCTTCTTCCCTTGCTACCACTGCTATCCCTTAGATGCGAGAGCCCCGTCTTCCTCCTTTTTTATCTTGATTTTGCCCTGCTGGTGTTGCCCGCCTTGGTCATCCTCTGGATCTCTTCTTGTCGAAGAGCTGCCCACATGTCTTCCCAATTTGGAAGTGTCGCTCTACCCAAAATGCCTTGGAAAAAGGTCTCCAACTCTTCAGACACTGCATTCAGGGGGGTCCTGACCAATAGACCCTCATCAGGGGTGGCCCCCATAGCAGCCAGTTGATCACGAATCGCCCTCAATCTAATGAGGAAGGGGTCGATTTCCTCTACCTTATGCATCTGAAATAGTCGAAGCTAATTCTCTAGAAGCATTCTCCTTTGGACAGAAGTCCCTTGATACATTAAGGTCAAGTTGTCCACATCTCATTTGCTGTGTTCTTTTCAACAATGTGTGGGACCACATGATCCTTGACACCATCCATAATCAAGCACTTAGCCCTTTCTTGTGCTTCCTCATACTTCATCAACGGATTAGCATCAACAGGAACAACACAAACTTTCTTGGCGTGATATTTGATGCAATATTCATCTAGAATTGATAAGATTTTGGCCTTCCAGACGACGAAGTTGGATACTCCATCCAACCTGTCTTGATCCCTCAATCCATGTGCGGCCATCTCTGCTCAAAATATGTCAAAGTTGAAAAACTACTCTCCCTACTTCTGTTGCTACCATCAGCAAAAGACATGGATTTGGGTTTCTTGATGCTAGAAACCCTCTAAAGAATATGCTCCCTCTAACAAGTGATTTCCCTCCCGAAAATCCTCCACCAACTCTTGTCGAATCAGCCCTCTCCAATCACTCGGCTGATCAGATTTCAGACTTCATGGTGAGAAATTCTGCTGAGGAATTGTTTCCCCTACTTTTTCAACACTGCTAGACACCATTTTGCACCGACAAAACAATGCCCCATTGACAACTTTCGAAGAACAAAACTTCACTTCCAGCCATGACAACCGGCACAGCGTTACCTCCTCCTGGACTGCATCACCCTTCTAGGCCTACATGAGCTAGACTGGCTTTGTGTCACCCTTATGGGTTTTTGTGAGCCTCTGCATCAACTCTGCGTGAGCTAGATAGGCCCTGTGTCACCCCTCCTTGGCCTACGTTGTCCCTCTGGTGTTGCGCTGCCTCTTCGTGGATCTATGTTGTCACAACTGCCTTCCTACAACAAAAACTTCGCCTCTTTGTTGATGGCTTCAGCTCTCCCTGATTTGCAATAGCTCTGATACCATGTGAAAAGTTCTTAATTTACTAAACATAAATACTACAATAGTAATCTGATTTACTTCTCCTACTTGTTTTATTAACTCAACAAGTTGTTTTTCTGAATAATACAAGAAAAACATCGAAGTAAATACACTGCTTCCTACACAAATATACATATCAAGTACTGAAGAATTAAGCACATTCTACAAAGGACACAATATTTTTCAGACAAATGTCCCCAGAAAAACCCAATGCAGGAAAATTGGTGCAACAACCTTGAGAGTTTTTATTATTATGCAGATTTATGAATACAAACTAGGGTACCAGTAGTGGTTTACCAAACAGAGAAAATCCCGGCAGATGTACCTATATCTCCGGAGACAGATATTATGGTTGATTCAGCTAAGAATGAAGAACCCCATAGGTGCCTATGCAGTCACTGCATCACCCTTAAGTGTGGCTGTGTCACTTTGTCATATCTGTTGAATACGAGCCTGATCTAGCCCATTGAAACCTCAGCACTAGTCATTGAGTGACTGCATTACCCTGGTTGGGTCTGCGTCTCTCTGCGTGAGCCCTTCTAGCTTTGCGTCACCCCTCCTGGGCTTACGCTGCCTCTGTGTCACACCTTCTGGGCCTACGCTGCCTCTACATCACCCCTACTTGTTCTGCGCTTTCTCTGGTACGGATCTGCCTGTCTGCTATTATATTCTCGGCCTTAGACTCAGAAATCCCACTATCAAACTGCCCCTCGCTGCACTGCAACCTCACTTGAAAATTCTCAGCAAACCACGCCCCAGAATTTCGACTTATCTCAAGTGCTGCCACTCTGTGTGTATCCTCCAACTGACCCCAAGCCTTCCTTTAATACCTTTCCAGTTGACGAATCAACGATTGTGATCTAATCTTTAATCGACGGCTAAGATTAGAAAAGACTTGACCCTCGTTACTTAGAACATTCTCACCCACATGTCTAAATTAATTCACTTTAATTATTTAATTTCCTTAAATTGGACATAGGGTCTCCATTAAAATAATTAATTATTTGAATAACTTAAGCTCTGGGTGGAATTTCTCCAAATGGTTTATGGTTCTTGGAGATCTCATGTGTTCTAGCCCCTCCACAAAGTTTCGGAGCTAGAGCACATTCGATGCTATCCAGAAATCAACAAAATCTTGTATATCCAATCATCAAATTATGCTAATAATGAAGCTCCAAGATAAGAGAGAAAAATCCAAACATCAAAATGTGAAATTTTCAATCTAAAATACTACTGCAGTGATTGATTTATTTCGCCTATTGATTTATGATAAGTTATTTACAGATGCTTCAGTAAATTCTGAAATAAACACAGCTGCAACATTCACTTAATCGAAAGTAGATGAACAAATAGAACACATATAACACAATAGAAACAATCACATGAACACAGTTATTTTTGGACAATTTTCCCCGTAAAACCCCAATATGGGAAAACCGGTGCAGCAGATGAAGGTTTATATTATTCTTCAGCAGTGGAAATCTTTTACAGAAAATATGATGAGCAGATGACTAGCATGCACCTGAGATAATTTTTCTGAACACTTTAGAAGAATTTCTGACACACTGGAGGCACCCTTCCTCCCTCTGCGTCACTCTGCATGGCCTTCTACGCAGTCACTGCGTTGGACTGTGTCACTCTACGTGGAAGGCCAGTGTTGTTTCTCCCTCTGCGTCTTCCTTCTGCTGACTTCCCCTTCCTCCTTCTGCATCTGCAACTCAACCTCTACAACCTCACCCTCTGAAATCAAATTCTCTTACTTCAGAATCGATTTCCTTCAGGTACTGAGAGTGTGCTTGGCCCTAAACTTTCGCCACGAATATCATTGAAGAACTTGTGTGTTGAATTGAAAGGTAGTTGCTTTGAAGCATTATATTGAAGATGCCTTTGAAGGACAGTGTTTGCAAACATCTTGTTGAGAAACTTTAGCTAACCTTGGAGAGTCATGTAGAAGCCTATTGGAGACCATGATGATGTGACTTGAAGAATTTGATTGGGTACCATGAAGTACAACGGAGACACCTTCATGAGAAGAGATCAAGGTTGTCATTGGTAACGTGATGAAAAGACTAAGTGAATGGATAGCTAAAGATCGTTGACAAGGATCGTTGAAGAAGACATTGGGAGCCTTGAAGAACCATTGAATTCATATTGAAGATTTGAAGCAGTGGGTTGGAGCCCTAGAGGATTGGTGTGTGAAAATTCTATAATATAGAATCCTACTGCAACTACTAATTATATTTATTCTATTGCATTCATTCACAATTATTTAACATTTCATTGTGTTAAATATCAAAATAAAATATGCTGCAGACTTCACAACATATAATCAATATGAAATAACTAGCACAAGTATTCACACATAGACACTGTTATATTTGGACAATTGTCCTCGGAAAAACCCAATGTGGGAAAACCGGTGCAGCAGATCTGAGGGTTTCTTTATTATGCAGAAGTTTGAGTACAAATGTGTGATTGTGATTCCTTGTCAATCACATGAAGAAATCTGATAGGAATAGACTAGTGAGAAAATTCTCACTCTACCACAAAGTTCCGGCACTGAAATGCACTTGCTCTGAGTAAATCTGCATGAACTCTGCGTAGTGACTGCGTCCCCTATGCTATCATTGCATTGCCGCTGCGACTGCTGCTTATATCTGCCTCAGTGCTCACAGCTGGGTGAGACTAAAGTGTTCTCCTCCTTCAGAAAATGTCCTCTGGAACTGAATGAACCCTCAGCTGCTCCTCTCCAACTGAAATTGAACTCCCTCTGTTGCTCTGCGTTGGCCCAGCGTAACTGTTGTTTGGCTATCACTGCGCAGCTACTAGTGGTTCCCTCCTTCCTTGTCTTCCTGTATTCTCTCACCTTTAGAACTCTTCCTCCTGAAGAATTCTCCTCCCCTTCTCTGCAATCTTGTAATATTCCTAATTTGCGACAGCAAATTGGAATATTCTATTTTGTTTATTTTTCCACCTATAGTTTGCAAATAAATAAAAAGTGAGTAAAGAGGGTCTAAACTCACTTAAATGAAATAAGACATCCACCTAGTAGCACAACGTTGCGACTTAAGTGGGAGTCAAGGGGGGACCCAACACCACGTGGAGGAGGGGGACTATGGACACTCTAGAAGTTTCTCCAAGCTTCTGCGCAGATAAGGATGAGAATGTGGATAAGGATGAGGATGTGGAGGAGAGAGAGGGGCTACATTTGGTTTTGGAGGGAAACCAACACTATAAAAGATAGAGGAGCCTCCTCATTTGGACATGTTTTGGATACTTGGATATTTGGATTATTGATTATTGAGAGAGACATATTGTCTTCTCTTTGGCACGCTGGCTGTTTAGCCCGTCTGCTGCACTGTTTAGTGCAACCGAGTGTCTCCGTGCGGAGATCTCACCCTTAGCCCCGGGGGACTTCGAGTGCCTGCTCGGGCAAGGTTATTTTCTTAGCATCATCCTCCAGGACAGTATTATTGCTGCAGCAGCGTAATTCTGTGTTGTAGGGTGTTGCCGTGGTGACTTTACGACACCACCTCCTTCTCTTGTTTTTCAGAGGGAGAGTCTCTCTTTCCTTGGAGGATCAGATTGGGAGATTTTGGAGCTGATTTGCAGATCTTGGCATTAGGCCAACATTTATTTTGCCCCTACTGCGCAGTCCCTTTTTGTATCTGCGTTATTTTATGGTGCAGCTGCTGTGAGGGTTTGCCGGTTGATTTGTGGGGAAGATCTCAAGTGTAAGGATCAACCTTCCACTTTGGAGATCTATTGGAGGAGGTCTACTTCAGTTGATCATCATATTTAGCCTTCTCTATTTGGTTTCAGTTTGGAGTTGCAGTCGCTGCCCAGCAACTCCGGCATTTTGGTCGTATCGTGTATTTCAGCCAATCCCTTGGAGGATTGAGATCTTATTGCTTATAAGGGTTAGAGCTTTGCTCCCCTATTGTATTTGAGCTATATACTGTCATATCTATGTATTGGAGCAGCATTTTGTCTTAGAATGCGTTTTTCATAGCCTGGGGTTTATGCAGAAATAACAATGCTTTTCATGTTTATGTACATGTGTTGTGGAGGCTTGCATTTCTTCTCTTGAGAGGATGTTTCCTCAATATTTGTACTCTCTTCTGCTGATATAAATTATTATTGGATATATATATGCATCTTCTGTCTCACAACTACTGCAGAAAACGCTGTAGGGTTTCTGGATTATTTTCTTGTCTTGCGGCACCTCTATCTTGAGGGGTTTTCTATATAAAACTGTTGTTTAACCTTGCTGAAAGCCTATGCCTTGTACTCAAACTCATTCTCTGATTATTCATAGTGCTTTACATCTCATACCTTCAGAAAATACGCTGCCCTTGCTTCAGTAAAATCTGCATACTCAAAGTCTTGGGAAATCAAGGTTTCTATTGACTAGTCGGGAAGGAGGAACTGTTTAACTAAGCAAAACGCCTTTGTTTGAGCTGAAATTCGACATGGAAGTCCCTCTTAACCTATTCTAACATATTCCAGAACCTTGAGCCGTCATTGTACGCATATTTTCTTATACACTCATTTTAGGGCCAAAATCCTCACTTTTCCCCACCTTTTTGCCCCTAAAAGTTGAGTAAAGGTTGCTGCTGTTATTTATTTTGGTTGCTGAGAATTTTCAGACATATTATATGATAGCTGAAGCCATCATACCTGAAGAATACGTTCTCCAGGCATGATCGGCTGAAAAATCCATTTCCGGGATATTACAGTGGTATCAGAGCATAATTCTGGCTCAGCCTGTGGAGCTAGTTATCTATGGAACATATGAGGATCTCACAACAGCGTGGTCATGTACCCTTTGGAGATTATTTCCTAGAATGGAAGTCTATGGGGGAAGACCTCAAAGCAATTTTGCCCTTCAAAGATTACTGTCAGCTCAGAGAGGAAGGAGTTTCTAGCATACATAGTTCAGATTTGCAGCGTACTACTGGGAGATCACCTCTTCCCATGCATGAGGAATCCACTAGACCCTGTGAGTCTAAGCCCAAGAAGACCGGAGTGGTGAAAAAGGATAGTTATTTCTTTTTCAGATCTAGAAAAGATACATCCACCTTTGAGGAGGTCAAGAAGAATGAAGAAAAAGAAGAGGAAGTACCATGCGCTTCCAATCGAGAAGAAGATATCACATCACCTCTTGAGGAGGCTTGTGGAAACACTATCACACTTGTGGAGGAGCAGCCACATGCATCGACAGTTGGGGCAGCCAACACTTTTGAGGATGGGACTCTTGTAGACCAAGGGTCAAATCTCATTGCTACTATAGAGTAGCTTGGTTGCACTGCGCTGTGCAACATGGAAACACTCAAGGAGGAATCGAACCATCATTCTCATGAGCCATTGTTGGATTGTACATTACATTGGAGGTTGGGGTTTGAAGCCTTGAAGATGGATGGTAGACATCTTGGAGTAAGAAATCCTTTCTCCCTTCAAGATGAAACTTTCTCAATGAGCTCCTCTCAGCTCAAAGAGAAACTTCTACTTTCAGATCCAAGACCTCATTGGTTTTGGAAGACTATGGATGAGAGGGAGGTCTCAAGGAGAGATCTCATTGGAGGTGCACTTCACACCATGAAATGCAATGCTTTCATTCCCTTCTCACAAGAGTAGATAGAAGATGGAGGACATCTTAGGATGGATAACATCTCTCATGTTTGTGTTGGACATCCCTTGAGCCATACACATCATGATGGGAGGTTTTTGCCTACCACCTATTTGATTCTTGATAGGGTCTCATTGATCCTTGAGAAGTTTATATTTCAAGATCCCATGAAGTGCAAAGTCAGAAACTTGATTTGGGAGGATGGTAGCCCTCATGGGAGGAATACCAGGATGAGGAGAAGAAGGAGGCATCCACAAGTGATTGAGTGGATGGGGATGATGAGCAAGGAGCTAGGAGGCTACTTGCAGATCTATGATACCGGGCAGCAGGAGGCTTGGCTGCGCTGGTTACTCTTGAAAGAGTTTGGCCATCTCTTGGCAAACAATTTTCCTAAGAGTCGGAGGATGGAGGAAAGATGGCTGGATACTTGCATCATTGAGCAACATAGAGTATGGATGCATGGTGTTGATATGATACTCATTATGTCTTCATCACATGAGTTGTATGATGGAAGTATGGGGAGGCAGCAAATTGTTTGGTTGCCTGGTTTGTTTCTGGGAGAGCAAGGGCAGATTTGCTCTCACACTTTGTATGATGGCACTATCTCCTTGATCTTTGCTGATGATGGGGAAGCACTTCCATCTTGGGGAGTATTCCACATTTGTTGCAGCATTATTAGAGGAGTCTTTGACAAGGAGCATGTCAAATAACAGAGTCTTGTATTGACAGGAGCTTATTTGCATGAGCTCACAACGTTGTCACCTTGGAGCAGAACATTATGGATGAAGTGTGCGCAGCAGAGATATGGTGGATCTATAACCCATAGGTCCCAGGATCACTTCATATTTGTTGCACTTGATGGACAAAGAGGAGGTAATGATGATAGAGACATCTATGGCATATTCTTCTTAACTTGGGTTTCCAAGCATGAGGAGGATTATATTCTGGTAGCACATGGTTCATTCTTCTTCATAGCAAGCCAAAACACTATGGAGGACTCATGTATGGACCCATGTACCATCTTACTTCCAGCATATGGTGAGGGATTTGTTTATACATTCATTGATTTGCACACTCTTGCCATTCTTATGCAGTGCATTGCTTCACAAGAGGGCAAACTTGTCATATTGGTCCATGAGTTTTATTGGGCCAATCTACATGATGGAGGCAGCCATCTCTTTTGTGGCCTTGGGCAGAAGTTTAATCACCACATGTATGTTCATTTTCTGCACTATATCATCTATCATATGAAGACATGCATGGTTAACATAAACATTTTGCCATGTACTTTCATCAAGCAACAACCTGTAAAACTGCGCTGTACTTGTTTGGGAAGCTGTTGGTACCTTCTTGCACCACATGAGACCTTCAGCATTCTCTTCATATTATTGCTGATCATGTCTCCATTTGTTGATATAGATCAGATTTGTATGGGAGGCTTGACTATGAGGGAGACACATGAGCTGGATGTGTCTTTGAGTGGGGAGAATTCTCACAATTTCTGCACTACATGTTCTAATGGGAGCATGGGAGGAGGCATGACCACCACTACTACATATGCATTCTCTTTTGAGGTGGGCCATGAGATTGATAGTCATCCATTGTACAGCCATGGGCAAGTGTTTGGTCTTATGTTGTTGTCATATTCAGCCATTTACTATCCATTAGTAGATGTGATGGATCTTGTACATTGCTTGCCATATAATTTTCTGAAGTTGCAGTGGATGAGAATGCATTGTATCCTTGTGGGAGATTGCTTGCATCATGTATCATCATGTAAAACCTTCAGCAAACCTCTCATTCAGATGTTCCATGATGACCATGTCCTAGTCTTCATGGATGGTTTGTTTTGGGCCTGCTTGTTCTTCATCGATGGAGGAACCTTCTTTGCAGAATTGTTCTTCACTTTGCCATTGGAGGGCAATGATTTTGCAGCCCAGGATCAGCATACACTCTACACTTGTCATGAGTGGAGAGAAGGACAGCATGAGGTAAGCTATGATGCTTGCCAAGTTCAGATTTTCAGCCCACCTTCATTACCGGAGCTGGAGGTGGAAGGAGATTTTGAGGAGTTGCCTTGTTGGGAGGTGGCTCATTTTGTTTGGATGATTGCAGGGATCCTAAGGGATCGGTGATTGGTCAAAATCACAGAGATCAGTTTGGGATCCTGCATTGAGATATCCCTTCTACATCAAGATGATACAAGTATCATTGTGTGGGAGATTCAAAGTGGCGATCCTGGGGACCCGGTGCATATTTTAAGATCATGGGAGTTGTTCAAAAGGTTGCTTGAGGCAAGCAACATTTTGCTTGGGATCAGAATATTCCTAATTTGCGACAACAAATTGGAATATTCTATTTTGTTTATTTTTCCACCTATAGTTTGTAAATAAATAAAAAGTGAGTAAATAGGGTCTAAACTTACTTAAATGAAATAAGACATCCACCTAGTAGCACAACGTTGTAACTTAAGTGGGAGTCAAGGGGGGGACCCAACACCACGTGGAGGAAGGGGCCTATGTACACTCTAGAAGTTTCTCCAAGCTTCTGCGCAGATAAGGATGAGAACGTGGATAAGGATGAGGATGTGGAGGAGAGAGAGAGGCCACATTTGGTTTTGGAGGGAAACCAACACTATAAAAGATGGAGGAGCCTCCTCATTTGGGACATGTTTTGATGCTTGGATTATTGGATTATTGATTATTGAGTGAGACATTTGTCTTCTTTGCACGTTAATGCTTAGGGCCCGCTCCGCCGCACTGCTGCGTAACCGAGTTCCGTGCGAGATCTCACCCTTAGCCTCGGGACTTCTCGAGTGCCCAAGCCGGCGAGGTTATTTTCCAGCAAGCAGTATCCCTTGATGACAAGCATTATTGCTGCAAGCAAAGATAATCTAATTCCGTGTTGTAGGGTGTTGGGTTGTGGTGACTTTACGACGCCACCTCCTTCTCTTGTTTTTCAGACGGAGAGTCTCTCTTTCCTTTGGAGGATCAGATTGGGAGATTTTGGAGCTGATTTGCAGATCTTGGCATCAGGCCAACAGTTATTTTGCCCCTACTGCGCAGTCCCTTTTTGTATCTGCGTTATTTTTATGGTGTAGCTGCTGTGAGGGGTTGCCGGTTGATTTGTGGGGAAGATCTCAAGTGTAAGGATCAACCTTCCACTTTGGAGATCTATTGGAGGAGGTCTACTTCAGTTGATCCTCATATTCAGCCTTCTCTATTTGGTTTCAGTTTGGAGTTGCAGTGGCTGCCCAGCAACTCCGGCATTTTGGTCGTATTGTGTATTTCAGCCAATCCCTTGGAGGATTGAGATCTTATTGCTTATAAGGGTTAGAGCTTTGCTCCCCTATTGTATTTGAGCTATATATTGTCATATCTATGTATTGGAGCAGCATTTTGTCTTAGAATGCGTTTTTCATAGCCTGGGGTTTATGCAGAAATAGCAATGCTTTTCATGTTTATGTACATGTGTTGTGGAGGCTTGCATTTCTTCTCTTGAGAGGATGTTTCCTCAATATTTGTACTCTCTTCTGCTGATATAAATTATTATTGGATATATATATGCATCTTCTGTCTCACAGCTACTGCAGAAAACGCTGTAGGGTTTCTGGATTCTTTTCTTGTCTTGCGGTAGCTCTATCTTGAGGGGTTTTCTATATAAAATTGTTGTTTAACCTTGCTGAAAGCCTATGCCTTGTACTCAAACTCATTCTCTGATTATTCATAGTGTTATACATCATATTCCTTTAGAAAATACGCTGCCCTTGCTTCAGAAAATTTCCGCATACTCAAAGTCTTGGGAAATCAGGGTTTTTCTTGACTAGTCGGGAAGGAGGAACTGTTTAACATAGAAAAACGCCTTTGTTTGAGCTGAAATTCAACATGGAAGTCCCTCTTAACCAAATATAACATATTGTAGAACCTTGACCCATTATTTTACGCATATTTTCTTATACACTCATTTTAGGGCCAAAATCCTCACTTTTCCCCACCTTTTTGCCCTTAAAAGTTGAGTAAAGAGTGATGATATTATTTATTTTGGTTGCTGAGAATTTTCAGACATATTATATGATAGTTGAAGCCATCATACCTGAAGAATGCGTTTTCCAGGCATGATCTGCTGAAAAATCCATTTCCGGGATATTACAAATCTGGAACCACTTCGATTCTTCCTTGGACTTGAAGAAATCGATCTCTAGATTCTTTCTCCGTTTGATGTGTTTTCCAAATTCCCATTGAGCGCTCCTTTATAATCTTTCACTGATTCATCAAAGGCCAATATTGTGAGATTTTCAAGGAAAATATTTCTGCAATACTTGGCTTATTTCTCCTACTTATGAGATAAGTTATTTACAGATGCTTCAGTAAATTTTGAAATAAACACATTTGTAGATCTTCACTGTCGTTAAGAGCATAAGAACAGAAAGATAATTTACACCAACAACACAATAGAAATAACCCTATGAACATAGATGATTTTGGACAATTGTCCCTGGAAAAACCCAATGTGGGAAAACCAGTGCAACAAATGAGGGTTTTATATTTATCTTCAAAAATGGAAAGTACATTTACAGGGATCTGATGAACAGAGAAAAATTAGCAAACACTTCGCTGAATTTTCTGGACCTCTCAAACAATTTTCGGACCCTCGGGGTGACCTCCTTCACCCTCTGCGTCATCCAGCGTGGATGCTCTGCGCAGTCCCTCTCTGGACTGCGTGATTCTGCGTGGATGGGTTCTTGCTGCTGATCAGCTCACCCTCTCCCACATTCTCAAGGACTGCCTTGTTAACCCACTTATCCCTACTCCTTCGCTTTCGCAACTGCTCTCACAATTCACCCACCGAAACCGACCCTTGCTAATGCACTGATTTCCTCTGCATTACTGAGAGTGTCCATGGCTTGCTTTCTAGATGGCCCTCAAGTCTCTTCTTATAGTCTTTTCACTGATGAATCAACGACCAATATTATATCATTAATCAATGGCTCAGATTAAAAGTTGACTTGATCTTCGTTTTCTAGAAGATTCACACTCTTCTCTATTAATACCTTTTAATTATTTAATTTCCCTTACTTTGAACTTAGGGTCTGCATTAAAATAATTAATTAATTTAGTAAAGTCATATCCGAGTGGAATTTCCACAAACCATTTCTGGGTTCTCTAAATAACTGATGTCCAAGCCTCTCTACCAAAAATGAGACTTAGAACACTTCCCGATGCTATAGAAATAAACACTCCCTCTAAGCAAGGAAAGTGTTTAAGCAAGATACCGCTGTACTGCTTTGACTCTACAACATTTGCTACGCTGAAATTGTCCCAGCTGTTTCCCCTAATCTCTACGTTATTGCTTCCTGTACTACTGCCCTTCCACTGCAGCATTCGTACTACAGCTCCCTCTTCTTCTGAAGACCACCCTTTCCTCTAATGGAAGGGGTTCTCGACCATCCCCATCTTCTCTTTGAAGTAAGTGAACTTGATCTTACTTTGAGCCTTTGTGAGGATATTTTCCACCTGTTCTCCTGTAGG
The DNA here is from genome assembly GCA_034641835.2 of Pinus albicaulis. NCBI lineage: Eukaryota > Viridiplantae > Streptophyta > Pinopsida > Pinales > Pinaceae > Pinus > Pinus albicaulis. The sequence goes on along the minus strand of CM076583.1, from coordinate 695,847,950 downwards.
AATGTATTGCAACTATACTGCTCCCCTCTGGACATAGTCCCTGATAAAGTGACACTGAACGTCAATGTGTTGCGACCGGTCATCAAACATAGGATTTTTAGAGAGTTTAATGCAGCTCTGATTATCGCACTTAATCTCGGGCGGTTCTTTCCGCTTCTTGAGTAGGTTCAAGAGTAATTTGCAGAGCCATATGGCCTCGCATGAAGTTGTGCTTGCTGCCATGTACTCTGACTCGGCTGAGCTTAGTGCTACGGAATTTTGTTTCCTACTACACCAGGAGGTCATTCCTTATCCGAGATTGAAATAGTACCCATTGGTACTTTTCCGATCTACTGTGCTTCCAGCCCAGTCTGCATCTGTGAACCCACTCAATTGGATCTCATTACCCTTGGTGTACTTCAGCCCATACTCGACTGTCCCTCTCAGGTATCTGAGAACATTTTTGGTTGCTGCCCAGTGAGCCCTCCTTGTTTCCACCATGAACTGACTGAGGGTACTTATTGCATAACAGATGTCTGGTCTTGTATTGACCAGATACATCAACAATCCGATGAGCTGTCTGTACAAGGTGGGATCAGCCTCATCATTCTCCGATGTGTCTATCTTCTTCTAGTTAGTAATCATTGGCGTGGCCATGGGTCTACAGTCTTCCATCTAAAATATCTTCAGGATTTCTGTCGTGTATCTTCCTTGTCCTAGGAAGATTTCCCCTTTCCGCTGCCAGACTTCTAATCCAAGAAAATAGTGCATTTGCCCCAGGTCCTTCATGTCGAATTCTGTTGCCAGATTCTCCTTGCAGTCTTTGACGAGCTTGGATGATCCGGTCAAAAATAGGTCATCTACATAAAGTACAATAATAAGCAGCTCATCTCCTACTCTCAAGTAGTATAGGTTGGGATCTGCATCACTCTTGACGAATCCCATCTTCTGCAAGTAGCTATCAATCTGTCCATACCATGCCCTAGGGGCTTGTTTTAAGCCATACAAGGCTTTCTTAAGCCTGCAAACATGAGTCTTCTGCTCATGTGTCTCGAAGCCCTCTGGCTGTTCTATGTACACTTCCTCCTCTATTACCTCGTTCAAAAACGTTGTCTTTACATCCATTTGGTGAATATCCCATCCCATTTGTGCAGCCAGAGAGATGACGGATCTGATAGAAGTGTATCGAGCTACTGGGGCGAAGGTTTCTTCATAATCAATGCCTTCTTTCTGTGCATACCCCTTAGCTACAAATCTTGCCTTGAACTTCTCTATGCTGCCATCTGCAGTATATTTGATCTGTAGATCCATTTGGATCCTACAACTAATATGTCCTGAGGTCTAGGGACTACTTCCCATACATCATTTGTAATGATGGAGCTATATTCCTCCACCATGGCATCCACCCATACTTGATGTTGAGCTACTTTCCGAAAGGTAGATGGTTCACCAACCTGAGCTACCAATGCCTGATATTTGTCTGGTTGTTTCCTTATCCTCTTTCCTTCTCTAGGAGCTCCAACAAATTCTTTTGCGTCCTTAAGAATTTGTTGAAGTTATCTGCTCAGTCTCCCATCAGTTGTGGGTGGTATTACCTATTCTTCCTCCTGTTCTTCTTCTTCAGAGCTCTCCTCAGAATCATTGTGCCTTGGAGAGGCACTTGACCTCTCCTCTATAGGTTGTTGAGGTTGTACCAGTGGATCTTCCTCAATCTGTGTATCTGTGGCCATTTCTCGAGATTTCCTTAAGGCTCTCTCCTCCAAGAATTTCACATCCCTTCTTACCATGATTTTTCTACTCTCTGGAATATAGATGCGATATGCCTTTACATTCTCGCTATATCCCATCAGAAAACCGTTTTTTGCAGTTTGATCCAACTTCTTTCTCTTTTCATCTGGAACGTGGTAGTATACCATGCTGCCGAATAACCTGATGTGGCTCACTTCTGGCTTGCTGCCTGTGAACACACTCTTGGGAGTTACCTTCCCTAAGGCTCTAATAGGAACTCTGTTCTGAATATATACTATTGTATTGCAGGCTTCTGCCCATAAGAATTTGGGCATATCTTGGTCATACATCATTGCCCTTGCAGCTTCTATTATGGTCCAATTCTTCCATTTTGGAACTCCATTCTGCTCTGGATTGTATGGAGTTGTCCATTCTCTCTTGATCCCTTCCCTTACACAGAAAGTTGTGAAATATTTATTGATATATTCTCCACCATTATTTGATCGCAACTTCTTGATCTTCTTTCCTGTAGAGTTCTCCACCAATGCTTTGAAATCTTTGAATCGATCAAAGACTTCATCTTTGGTTTTCAAAAAATAGATCCAAGTTTTCCTGGAATTATCATCAATGAAGGTGGAAAAATATTTTTCCCCACTGAGAGCAGTGATGGACATTGGACCGCAAATGTCAGAATGTATTAACTCTAATACATCTTTGGCTCTGCTGCTACTTCTTGGACATGCTGCCTTAGCGTACTTCCTTAGTACGCATCCCCTGCAAAGTTCGTCTTTCTTCGTGCTGAGCTCAAGAGTCCCTATGACAGTATTTTTGAAAATCCCCAAGGCTCCATGATGTAGATGCCCCATCCTTCTGTGCCATAATTCATTTAGATCTCTTTCGTCTGTACTGCCAATCAGGGCCACCGGAGATTCAAGCTGGAGCTTATACATCTTGTGACTCCTTACTTCGATTTGTGCCTTTGTGCACCAACTAGGGTGTTTGACATACACCTTATCTCTAATAAATTATACGTCATAGCCCTTGTTCTGAAGTTGGGACACTGAGAGTAAATTCATCCCCAACCCTGGTACATGCAGAACATTCGTGGCTCGAATCTTGTTGCCATCCTCGGTCTGAAATGTTACAGTACCTCTCCCGATGGGGGTACATTTTGCTTTGTTTCCCATAGTTATTTGGAAATTCATCTGTTCTTCTTGGTAGCTCGAAAAATATTCTCGAACCCCCGTCATATGAGTAGATGCTCCACTGTCAATATACCAAACACTTGGAGGAGTTGTGCTCGACACACAAGAAAGGTCCTCCTCTAGTCTGGATGCCAGCACGTTCATGTCATGTTCTTTTTGCATTTCTGCATGCTCTGGAGGACTGCATGAGTACTTTTGACTGCGTGAACCCTTTCGAATGATGGAACTTTGGTCCATGGCAGATCCTCCCTTATTGTTTTTAGCCCTTTGCTCTGATACCATGTGAAATTTTCAAGGAAAATATTCTACAATACTTGATTTATTTCTCCCACTTATGAGATAAGTTATTTACAGATGCTTCAGTAAATTCTGAAATAAACACATTTGCAGATCTTCACTATCATTAAGAGCATAAGAACAGAAAGATAATTTACACACGTAGCACAATAGAAACAACCACATGAACATAGTTATTTTGGACAATTGTCCTCGGGAAAAACCCAATGTGGGAAAATTGGTGCAACAAATGAGGGTTTTATATTTATCTTCAGAAATGGAAAGTACATTTACAAGAGTCTGATGAGCAGAGAAAAATTTGCACCTGGCTGAATTTTCTGGACCCTCAAGACAAATTTCAGACCCTCGGGGTGACCTCCTTCACCCTTTGGCCATCCAGTGTGAGAGCTCTGCACTGTCTCTCCCTAGAAGGCATGATTCTGCATGGAGAGGTTATGGTTGCTGATCAGCTCATCCTTCCCTTCATCCTCCTGACTTCTCCCTCCTCCTTCTGCTTCTGCAACCCTGCCTCTACAATCTCACCCACTGAAATCGAATTCTTTTGCTCTAGAATCGATTTCTTTCGGGTACTGAGAATGTCCCCGACTTAATTTCCAAATGGCCCTCAAGTCTCTTTCAGTCTTCTCGTCGATGAATCAACCACCAAGATTATATCTTTAATCAATGGTCCGATTAAAAGGTGACTTGATCCTCAATTTTCTAGAAGATTCACACTCGCTTTTATTAATACCCTTTAATTATTTAATTTCCCTAAGTTTAAACTTAGGGTCTGCATTAAAATAATTAATTATTTTAATAAAGTCATATCCGAGTGGAATTTCCACAAACAATTTCTGGGTTCTCTGATAAGTTATAACTGATGTCCAAGCCTCTCTACCAAAAATGAGACTTAGAACACTTCCCGATGCTATAGAAATCAACAAAGATTAAATCATAATCAAGGGCTAAGATTAACTGAGAGTTGATATGTGCCTTTATCTATAAGATTCTTATTTGATTCAACTAATACACTTTAATTAATCAGTTTCCCTAAGTTTAGACTTAGGAAACCATTAAAAAAAGATTAATTAATTTAATTAAATCATTTCTAAGAGGAATCTTCCAAAACACTTTTTGGGTATTGTTGGATACATGAGTCTTGTAGCTTCATACAAAATACCATAAGGCTAGAGCACATCCAAAGCACATTATTAAATCAACACCTTCTGCATGCAGGAAAGTGCTCTAGCAATACAACTCTATGTGCACTTACTGTGAATACCCACTAACAGGCTGGCTGATAAATGTCACCAATACTGCACAAATGTTGCAATTGTACTGTTGCTGACTCTGCATGCTGCTGCCAACTGCCATCGTATTACAACTCCCTCTTTCAACTGCGCAGAAGACCCATTGACTACTGAAATGGATTTTTAGTCATACCCAATTGTTCTTTGAACTGAGTGAACTTAATCCTCCCCAGAGCCTTAGTGAGTATATCTATTGTTTGTTCTCCTATGGGAAGGTACTGTAGCTGTACTGCCCCACACTAAACACAGTCTCTGATAAAATGACACTTGATGTCAATATGTTTGGACCAATCATTAAATATTGGATTTTCAGAGAGTTTCATACAACTTTGATTGTCACAGTAAACGCTAGTCAGTTCCATCCTGCTCCTGAATAGACTCACAAGAAGTTTCTAAAGCCAGATGGATTCACATGTAGCTGTACTAGCTGCCATGTACTCTGCTTTAGCTGTGCTCAATGCTACTCACTTCTATTTCCTGCTGCGCCAGGACGCCATTCCTGATCCAACACTAAAATGGTACCTAGAGGTACTTTTCCTATCCACTGAGCTTCCTGCCCAATCTACGTCTATGAATCCACTGAGTTTGATATCCTCTCCTCGGCCATACCTTATACTAAATCCGACTGTTCCTTGCATATACCTCAGGATGTGCCTTGTTTTTGCCCAATGCACTCTTTTGGGTTCCACCATGAATTGAGTAAGAGTGTTGACAGCAAAGCAAATGTCTGGTCTGGTGTTAACCATATACATTAATGACCCAAAGAGCTGTCTGCATAAGGTAGGGTCTACTTTTGCATCTTTTGATGCATCTATCTTTTTCCAATTGGTGATCATGGGTGTGGCCATGGGCCTACAATCCTGCATTCTGAACCTCTTCAGAATCTCCATGGCATACCTCCCCTGTCCCATGAAGATATCTCCATTCTTCTGACAGACCTCCAATCCTAGGAAGTAATGAATCAACCCCAAATCCTTCATGTCGAATTCTACTTCTAGATTCTGTTTGCAATCCTTGATGAGCCTAGAAGATCCAATGAGAAACAGATCATCTACATATAGTACTAATACTAATGGCTCATCCTCTACCAGTAAATAGTAAAGATTGGGATATGTGTCACTCTTAACAAACCCCATTTTTTGCAAATATCTATCTATTCGACCATACCATGCTATTGGAGCTTGCTTGAGCCCGTACAGGGCCTTCTTCAATTTGTATACATGAGACTTCCTCTCATGAGTCTCAAAACCCTCTGGTTGTTTGATATATACCTCTTCCTCAATCTCTCCATTCAAGAACGTTGTCTTGACATCCATTTGATGAATCTCCCATCCCATCTGCGCTGCTAAGGATATGACAGTCCGGATGGAGGTATATCTGGCAACTAGCGCGAAGGTCTCTTCATAGTCAATGCCTTCATTCTGAGCATACCCTTTTGCCACGAACCTAGCCTTATATTTCTCTACGCTACCATCTGCAACGTATTTGATCTTGTAGATCCATCGTGATCCAACAACTGATCTCCTCTAAGGTCTGGGCACAACTTCCCAGACATTATTTGTCATGATAGAAGCATACTCCTCTATCATGGCATCTACCCATACCTAGTGCTGAATAGCTTCCTGGAAGCTAAAAGGTTCCTCTACCTGAGCAACCAAAGCCTGATACTTGTCAGGTTGTCTAAGATGCCTCTTCCCACTCCTGGGAGTCCCAATGAAGTTTTTTGCGTCCCTCAGTATCTGTTGAGCTTCCCTACTGATTCGACCACTGGCGGAAGGCTGCTCTCTCAACTCTTCCTCCTGATTTGGTTGTTCCTTAGATTGAGTATTCTCTGGATCTTCTTCTATGGAAACGTTAGTACCTGTACTGGGTACTAAAGTTTGTCTTCTTGTCTGTCCTTCTTGGTGCCGCTGCTGCTCTTGGACAAAGGGAACTTCTGCAGTTTGATCCTCTGCCGGCATATCACGCGAATTTTGAAAAGCTCTATCCTCCATGAACTTAACATCGCGTCATATCACAACCTTCCTGCTGCTAGGAATATAGATCCTATATGCCTTGGAGATTTTGCTGTATCCTACAAGATACCCCCTTTTTACAGTTTGATCAAGCTTACTTCTCTTCTCGCTTGGTACATGACTGTATTCCATGCTACCAAATATCCGAAGGTGCCCTACCTCCGGTTTCTTCCCTGTGAAAACTTCTTCGGGAGTCTTCTTCCTCAATGCTCTATGAAGAGTCCTATTCTGGATGTACATTGTCGTGTTGCAGGCTTCTGCCCATAAATATCTAGGAAATCCAAGGTTGAATAACATGGCCTTGGCTGCGCCTATAATTGTCCTATTTTTCCATTATGCCACACCTTTCTGTTCGGGATTGTATGGCGCAGTCCACTCCCCCTTGATGCCCTCCTTTGCGCAGAAATCTGTGAAGTCTCCATCTATGTATTCTCCACCATTATCTGAAGACAGTGTCTTGATTTTCTTCCGCATCATATTTTCAACAAGAGCCTTGAATTCTTTGAACTTTTCAAAGACTTCATATTTTGTCTTCAGAAAGTAAATACAGGTCTTCCTGGAGTGATCATCAATGAATGTGACAAAATATTTGCCACCCTTGAGAGCGTTAGTGGACATTGGTCCACAGATATCTGAGTGTATCAGTCCTAATATGCTTGTTGTCCAATTCTCACTCCTGGGAAAGGTTGCCTTAGCGTACTTCCCAAGTACACATCCTCGGCATACATCATCATGCTCAATGCTGAGAAAAAGTACCCCAGCAACTATCTCTCTAAGAATCTTCAATGCACCATGGTGCAAGTGCCCCATTCTTCTATGCCAAAGTTCGTTCAACCCTTTCTTGACTTCAAGATTACTACCGATTAGTGCCATCTGGCATCTGCTTCTTTAACATGTATAGTCTCAGTTGATCCCTAACTCCGATCTACGAGCTGAGCTTCACTGGTGTTCTATACATATGCCTTCTTCCCGATAAAGTGTACGTCATACCCTTTGTCCTGCAACTGGGATACTAAGATTAAATTCATCCCAAGCCCCAACACATGTAGTACATCTGTGACCTTGACACTGGTTCCGACTTCCGTCTAAAACACTACGGTTCCTCTCCCAACTGGAGTGCATTTCGTGTTATTCCCCATAGTGATTTGGAAGTTCATTTGCTTCTCCCTATAGCTCGAGAAAGATTCTCGTACTCCAGTCATATGAGCTGAAGCCCCGCTATCAATATACCAGATTCCTACAGATGTTGAACTTGACAAGCATGCACAATCCTCTTCTAACCTAGAGGATAAAACATCTAAGTCTGCCATACTTATCTGTGCTTTCTTTTCCCTGTGCTGCGTCCCTTCTGAAGCTTCTGGTTTGCGCAGTCTGCCCCTTGGCCCTGCTTCCTTTGGATCTGACTGCTTTGATACCATGTGAAAAATTGTATAACATAGAATCCTATTGCAGCTACTGATTATATTTATTCTATTACATTCATTCACAATTATGTAGCATTTCACTGTGTTAAATATCAAAATAAAATATGCTGCGGACTTCACAATATATAATGAATATGAAAGAAATAGCACAAGTATTCACACATAGACACTGTTATTTTTCGACAATTGTCCCTGGAAAAACCCAATGTGGGAAAACCGATGCAGTATATCTGAGGGTTTCTTTATTATGCAGAAGTTTGAGTACAAATGTGTGATTGTGATTCTCTGTCAATCACATGAAGAAATCTGATAGGAACAGACTAGTGAGACAATTCTCACTCTACCACGAAGTTCCGACACTGACCTGCACTTTCTCTGAGTAGCTTTGCATGAACTCTGCGTAGTGACTGCGTTCCCTACGTTGTCACTGCGTTGATGCTGCTACTACTGCTTATGTTTGCCTCAGTGCTGACAGATGGGTGAGACTAGAGTGTTCTCCTCCTTCAGAAAAAGTCCTCTAAAAACTGAATGAACCATTAGTTGCTCCTCTCCAACTGAAATAGAACTCCCTTTGTTGCTCTATGCTAGCCCAACATAACTGCTGTCTGGCTATCACTGCGCAGCTGCTAGTGGTTCCCTCCTTCCTTCTCTTCCTGTACTCTCTCACCTTCAGAACTCTTCCTCCTGAAGTATTCTCCTTCCCCTCTCTGCAATCTAGAACCACTTCGATTCTTCCGTAGACTTGAAGAAATTGATCTCTAGATTCTTTCTCCATCTGATGTGTTTTCCAAATGCCCATCGAGCTCTCCTTTATAATCTTTCACTGACTCATCAAAGGCCAAGATTAAATCATAATCAAGGGCTAAGATTAACTGAGAGTTGATCTGTGCCTTTATCTAGAAGATTCTCACTTAATTCAACCAAGACACTTTAATTAATCAGTTTCCCTAAGTTTAGACTTAGGAAACCATTAAAAAAAAAATTTAATTAATTTAATTAAATAATTTCTAGGAGGAATCTCCCAAAACACTTTCTGGGTGTTATGGAATACATGTGTCTTAGCCTACATACAAAATTACAAGGCTAGAGCACATCCAATGCTACCATAAATCAACATGGTGTACTCAAGAAACCAGGTTGGAGCCTGAACCAGAGAAGGGTTGGTGCCCTTGGGGTTGGAGCCTCTAAACGCAAGGTTGGTGCCTTGGATATATAGGGTCTAAGCCCTAGAGTTCGGAGCCTCACAAAAGCCCAAGTTGGTGCTTGGTAACACATTGGAGCCTGGGAGATTGAAGATCGATATCTTCATCTAGGGTTAGAGACCTACACTTATTGTATCTATTTTATTGTAAAGAAGGATTTATTAAAGGCATTTATTCTTATTGTTCATATTGTGTTCTAAATATAAGTGATCTAACTAGTAAAAAATAACAATTGGGGTCAGTTGGAGGAGACACATATTGCAGAGCACTGAAGCTAAGTCGAATTTCTGGGGCGGGGTTTACTGAGGAATTCAAAGTGAGTTTGTAGTGCAGTGAGGGGCAGAGTACAGAGCCTTCCAGAGTGACACAAGAGAGCTTGTGTTACGTAGAGGCTGCGCTGGGGCAGAGGGCTGACGTAGAGGCTGAAGAAGGTTGGGTTGAGGGTTTTTGGTGGGCCAAAAAGGGCTCAAATTCGTAATTCTCCAAAGAGGGTTGGATCAGCCATGTTTTCTGTCTCCGAGTGAAAGGTACATATGCCGTGTAATTTCTTTGTAAGGCAGACCGTTTCTGGTGCCTATATAACTGTATTCAGACTCTTCATAATAATAAAACCTTTTAGAGCTGCTGCACCGATTTTGCTACATTGGATTTTTCCAGGGACATTTGTCCGAAAAATTTGTGTAATTTTGTCACATGTGCGTGTTGTTCGGTAAATGATCTGTAGATGTGTAGATTGCAGTTTGTATTTTCTTTAATGTTTTTTTGAATACTTCAGATTAATAACTTGTAAATTAATCATGCAAGTAGGCGAAGTAGATCAAGATAATGCAGTAGGGTTTCTGTTTTGAAACTTTCACATGGTATCAAAGCATTGCAGATCAAGTTGATCCACCAGCAAAGCGACTGAAAATAATTGTTGCAGGAAGAGCAGCTGAAGCAGCAGAAATCCAGAAGAAGGCAGTGCAACACCAGGAGGGATGCAGAGGCCACGTAGAGGGTGATGCAGAGGCGGCACAGTGCCTTCCAGAGTGACGCAGGGGCATCCTGCGATCCGCAGAGGCTGCGTTGAGCCAGTCTGCTCACGCAGTGGTCGACGTAGCACCAGGAGGGTGACCCAGTGCAGTTGAAGAATTGTTTATAGTTTTCCAAAGTCTGGAAGTGTAGCTTCTGATCTTCAGAAGTTGTTGGTGTGGCATAGGTTTTGTCGGTGCAGAATAGTGCCTAGCAAAGGTGACAAAAGCGGGAGGAGAACAGTCGCTCAACAGATTTGTGCCAAACAAATTTGAGATTCGATCAGGAGGGTGATCGTAGAGAACTGATTCAGGTGATTTGGCAGAGGATTTCCAAGAGGGAAATCAGTTGTCAGAGGGAGCAACTACTCTAGAGGGTTTCTATCGTCAATAAACCCAGATCCAGTCTCCTGTTGAGTGTTGTAATAGGAAGAGGGAGAGGAGTACCTGCTTCGACAGATTTGAGCTAGATGGCGTTGTACGGACTACGTGATTAGGATAGGTTGGACGGTTTGTCCAACTTCGCTATGTGGAAGGCTAGAATCTTGTCAGTCCTGGAGGAGTATGTCATCAGGGAACACGCAACAAATGTCGTAGCTGTGCCGACTGATGCAAACGCTCTGCAGAATTTTAACGAGAATCAGGCGCGAGCAAAGCGCTTGATCATGGATGGGGTGAAGGATCACGTGGTCCCACACATTGCCGAGAAGAAGACGGCAAATGAGGTGTGGATAACTTTGATCACGCTGTATCAGGGTAGCTCCGTCCAACGTAAGATGCTTCTGGAGAACCAAATGAGGATGTTCCAGATGCACAAAGGGGAAGAGATCAATCCATTCCTTTCCAGGTTCCAAACTATCCGGGATCAGCTAATTGCCATGGGGTCAACTCCAGATGAAGGAATCTTAGTAAGGAAAACCCTGAATGATGTCACTAATGAGTGGGAGAACTTTGTCCAAAGCATTTTGGGCAGAGCATAACTCCCTAACTAGGGTGACATGTGGGCCATCCTTCTACAGGAGGAGATCCGATGGATGACCAAGAGGGAATTCAACAGTGGAAGTAGCAATGTGACGAAAGAGGAGGAAGTGGACGCATCCCTTGCATCGAAGGAACGACGACATCAAGGGAAGAAGAAGAGGGACCCATCAAAGGTCTGGTGCTTTATGGGGAACTTGGACACTTCGCTAGCACTTGTCCTAAGAGGAAGGACAAGGAACCTTATGATTCCAAGGTAGCAGCAGCTAGAGGCGACGGTGGTAGTGAGGATGATGTGGCTATGGGCGCTCATGCGCCTTGAGAGAAGAGGTGGGGCGACATTAATCTGTAGAGCAGACAAAGATGGGAGGCGAAATCCTTAAGGTTCTAAGCCTCTTGGATCACATACAAGCTACGGGAACCTTAAGACAGTAGCAGGATGACTGGAGCAGTGGATGCAGAAGATCACAGTGAAGCAGAGGGCAGAGCTGAGACGCTGTAGATGGGAGTAACGCAGTGCAGAGGCAGTAGCGGCGTAGAAGCAGCAACGCAGAGGCTGATGGGACTTCAACAACACAGAGGAGCAGTGCATACGTAGCAGTAGCGCAGTGGCTTCAAAGAGACAGTGCAGTGCAGCAGCTGATGGAGCTCCGGTGATGAGATGCAGCCCGACTGACTTGTCTGTTAGTGACTGGGTAGTGGTCCTTTAGTTGATTACTTCTCAGCAACTGAGTTGCAGTGCAGTAGTTTGCACCACGATGCAGCAATTTGAGAGGGCGTCGCAGTACGGATGTAGCAGTGTCAATGACAGTGACATGGCCAACAGTACAGTGGCAGTAGCGCAGTGGATGGAGGGTAGCAGGCCAAGCACCAACAGCGCAGAGACCGATGCTGAGAACAACCAATGCTTCAGTGTGTAAGTATTGTTAGAGCACACTCCTCACTAAGAGGGACTGTTGAGATCTTGGGGTAGCATCGGGTGTGCTCTAGCTCTGAAACTTTGTGGAGGGGCTAAGATACACAAGATCTCCAAGACCCATAAAGAGTTTGGAGAAATTTCATCTGGTATAGAATTTATTCTAATAATTAAATTTTTTAATGGGGACCCTAAGTCTAACTTAGGGAAATTAAAAAATTAAAGTGAATTAATTCACACATGTGATGAAATGTTCTAAGTGGCGTGGATCAAGCTTTCTTTTAATCTCATCCGTCGATAAGAGATTAGATCACGGCCGTTGGTTTCCCAACGAGAAAAGTATAAAGGAAAGGCTTGGGGTCAGTTGGAGGAGACACACACATTGCAGAGCACTGAAGCTAAGTCGAATTTCTGGGGCGGGGTTTGTTGAGGAATTCGAAGTGAGTTTGCAGTGAAGTGAGGGGCAAAGATCGACAAGGGATGATCTGATTTGAGGCCGAGAATGCAACAATAGAGAGGCAGTATTGTAACAGGGCAGCGCAAAGACCAGCCAGAGGGACGCAGTCTAGCCACGCTGACGCAGAGGCCACGCAGAGAGGGATGCAGAGGCAGCGCAGAGCCTTCCAGAGTGACACAGGGACAACTTGTGCTGCGCAGACGCTGCGCTAGGCCAGAGGGTTGACGCAGAGGTTGCAAAAGGTTGCGTTGAGGGTTTTCGGTGGGCTAGAAAGGGCTCGAATTCGTAATTCCCCAGAAATGGTTGGATCAGCCATATTTTCTGTCTTCAACTGAAAGGTACATATGTCATGTAATTTCTCTGTAAGGTAGACCGTTTCTGGTGCCTATATAACTGTATTCAGATTCTACATAATAATAAAATCCTCTAGAGTTGTTGTACCGGTTTTCCCGCATTGGGTTTTTCCGGGGACATTTGTCCGAAAAATCTGTGTAATTTTGTCACATGTGCGTGCTGTTTAGTAAATGATCTGTAGATGTGTAGACTATAGTTTGTATTCGCTTTAATTTTTTTCTGAATACTTCAGATTAATAACTTGTAAATTAACCATACAAGTAGGCGAAGTAGATCAAGATACTGCAGTAGGGTTTTTGTTTTGAAACTCACACTTTCACTCCATCCATGATCAAGTGTTTAGCCAGCACCTGATTTTCATTGAACTTCTTTAGAGGATCAACATTGGTCGACACAGCCAAGACATTCTCGACATGGTCTCTAATGCCATAATCATCGAGGACTGTCAGGATTTTGGCTTTCCAGATAGAAAAGTTAGACATCCCGTCTAATCTATCCTGATCTCTCAGTCCATACAAGGCCATCTCTGCTCAAACTGTCGAAGCAAGTGCTCTTCTCCTTTATACTGCTGCTACGCTCAACAAAAGACTGGATCTGGGTTTCTTGGCGATAGAAACCCTCTAGAGAGTATTCTCCCTCTGACAAATGACTTCCCTCTCAGAAATCCTTCACCAATTTTGTCGAATCAGCCCTCTTCGATCACTCCTCTTGATCGAATCTCAGATTTCTTGGCTAGAAAATCTGCTGAGGAACTATTTCCCCTTACTTTGTCAACCCTGCTAGGCATTGTTCTGCACCAGCAGAAACAATGCCCCACCAACAACTTCGAAGATCAAAAAACTGTACTTCCAGCCATGGCAACTGGCACAACGTCACTCCCTCTTGGACTGCGTGATCCTCTTGGTCCTGCATCAGCTCAGCATGAGCTTGACAGGCTCTGCGTCACCCTTCTTGACCTGCGTCACCCCTGCAGAGCCTCTGCATTGTCCCTCTGGTGTTGCGTTGCCTCTTTCTGAATCTGCCCAACTTCAACTGCCCTCCTGTAGCAAAAAAATCTTCAGGCCTGTGCTGATGGCTTCAGCTTGATCAGCAATCGCTCTGATACCATGTGAAAATTTCTGAAAATAGAAACCCTATTGTAGTATCTTGATTTACTTCTCCTACTTGTTTGATTTAATTAACAAGTTATTTTCTGAACATTCAGTAAAATATCAAAGAAAACACAACTGCAGCCTACACATACATACAGATCATTTATTGAAGAAAAACACACACATGACAAAGGACAGTATTTTTTGGACAATGTCCCCAGAAAAACCCAATGCGAGAAAACTGGTGCGACAACACTTGGAGGGTTTGTTTATTAGGCAAAATATCTAAATACAATCAAGGGCACTAGTAATGGTTTGCCCAATAAAGAATTCATAACAGATGTACCTATAACTCGGAGACAGAAAATATGGTTGATTCAGTCGAGGAAGCACTCCTCTGAAAATACTGAATACAAGCCCTTTCTGGCCCACTGTAACCCCAACGCTGCTCCTCCAGCCTTTGCGTCAACTTCTCCTGCCCAACATAGCCACTACGCAACACAGGCTGCTCCTTCGTCACTCCTCTGGGCTCAGCGCTGCCTTTGCCTCACACTGAAGGCCCCGCATCAACCTCTGCACTGTCTCTGCGTGAGCCTGGTTGCGCTGCGTCCCTCCTGCTGGTCTCTGCGCTACCTGGTACAGATCTGCCTCTCTGCCTTAGTATTCTCCGCCTCGGATCAGAATAATCCCTCGCCGATATGCCCCTCACAAGCACTGCAAGCTCACTCAAAAATTTGCAACAAACCGCGCCCCAGAATTTATACTTAGTTGAAGTGCTGCCACTCAGTGTGTCTTCTCCAACTGACCCCAAGCCTTCCTTTAATACTTTTCTCGTTGAAAAATCAACGACTGTGATCTAATCTCTAATCAACGGCTCTGATCCACGTCACTTAGAACATTCTCACCCACATGTTTAAATTAATTCACTTTACTTTTTTAATTTCCCTAAGTTAGACTTAGGGTCCTCATTAAAAAAAAATTATTTGAATAACTTTCACACCGGGTGGTATTTCTCCAAATGATTTCTAGGTGTTGGAGATCTCATGTGTTCTAGCCCCTTCACAAAGTTTTGGTGCTAGAGCACATCCGACGCTACCAAAAATCTCAACATGGGGCTTGGAGAAGACACACAAAATGAGTTGAGTTTTTTATTTGCTCGGAAATCGAGCTCCATAGTAGCAACATTCAGTTGCCAGAGGTGATTCAGTGAGTTCGAAGCAGTGAGAGAGGGGCAGAGATAGTGAGGCTGGAGGAAGATTTTCCTGTTCCGGTGAGTACATTGTAGAGAGGCAGTGATTTCCATAGACAGGTAGCGTAGAGGCAGCGTAGAGCTTTCTTGGGGAGATTTCGTTTTGCTGGGGAGCAGAAGCTGGGAAGAGGGTCTAGAGGCGAAAAGTATTAGTCTTCCAGACAATAGCTAACAAGACAGTGAGAGGAGACACAGTTCCGAGCTTGAGGGACGTAGTAATTGTGTAGCATGACGCAGTGACAACGCAAAGGTACCAAGGGATAGCTCAATTCGAGCTGAGATCAGTGTCGGATCGCCTGTGGAGTGAGAAATTTTCTCACTAGTTTTATTGCCAGTAATTTCTCTATTTTGGATTGCTAGATTATGCATCCATAGATTGTGTTCAGATTTCACTACTTCATAATATCAAATCCTCAGCTGCTACGCCGGTTTTCCCGAGTTGGGTTTTTCCTGGGACTTAGTCCAAAAATAATGGTGTCATATTGTGTGTGTGCATCTATTTCTTCCAGCGTTTTTATTTCTTTCGCAGTATTTGTTTTGTGAAGGTTGCAGTGTATTTGTTTCGATATTTTCCGTAGCACACAACAAATAATTTGTTTAATTAAAATAATGAATAGAAGAAATAACATCATTTGTTGCAATAGGATTCAGGATTCCCAAATTTTCACACTTTCCTCAATTGTGCACAAATTGCAAGTGCATAACCTATCCTTCTGTTTAATGAAAGGCTCTGACCCAGACATATTCAATTTCTGCCGATGCTTGAACTCCTATTTCCTTTCTTTGTTCCTTGAGGAATTAGGCCCCTATTATTTAGGAATTCCTCCAAAATGGATTGAGCAATTCCTTAAGTTAATCATTTGACTGCATGCAACACATGTACACTCAATACTAGTCTACAATTGATGTTACATTGCCTTGGAATCTCCACCAAGCTTCGGGAACTCAAATTCTCTGCATGCACTAGCTATTTTGGGATAATTGATTAGTTAAATGGATGATCATTGAGTTTGACGGAAGTCCCATTGCACAGTTTGAACTTCCACTAGTTCATCCAACAGTTAGAACCAGTTTAACTGAAAACAACCTTAGATAACTGACCTTGATTGCTACAAATTAGCAATCACGCATGCTTAACTGAACTCTAACTCCTCCAACTCGAATTTACTAAGTAAACTCGGTGACACAAGCCATGTCACACAAGTTAATCGCATCAAAGTTGTCTGTTGATGTGGAAATTCGAATTTTATCAATTTAATCAAGGCAAAATCAAATTGAGAATTTCTTGCTCCATTTTTCAACACTCCCTCTTAGCAAGAAAGGGATTATCAACCACCCCTATCCTGCAACTATGGAACTCGAACTTCCCTTTTGACAAGGCCTTTTTCAAAATGTCAGCATCTTGTTCCTCTGTCAGAATGTACTGCAACAACATTATCCACCTTTGCACACAATCTTGTAACTGGTGATACCGGATATCTATATGCTTGGATCGATTGTGAAAAACAAGATTCTCAGAGAGGTTGATGGAATTTTGATTATCACAGTAGATCACAGTTGGATCCATCACCTGACCAAACAATCCAACAAGTATCTTTCTCATCCAGATCGCCTCACATGTTGGTTGACTTGCATCCATGTATTCTGCTTCTGCCGAGCTGAGCACCGTAAATCTTTGCTTCTTGTTGTACCATAAAACAACTGCGGACCCAACACTAAAAAATTCCACCTAATGGACTCCTTGCCCAATTTGCATCTGTGAAGCCACACAGCTTAACTTCCTCTGTCTGTCTGTACCATAGTCCAAACTGTGTAGTGCCTCTAAGGTACCATAGAACATGCTTAGCTTCCCTCCAAAATAATTTGGTTGGCCGAACCATGGCTTGGCTCAGCGGGTTGACTGCATAGCACATATTTGGCCATGTTCACAAGGTACATCAGTGAACCAACTAACTATCGGTAAATAGTAGCATCCACTTCCTCACTAGAAGTGGCATCCTCCTTCCTCCAATTGGTTGCTAGAGGTGTTACCATGGGTTTGCAACTTTCTATGTGGAATCTCTGTAGTATCTCATTTTCATACTTTCCTTGAGACACAAATAGTTCCCCATTGCTTTGCCATAGTTCCAAACCGAGGAAGTAGTGCATGAGACCCATGTCCTGTGAAAATTTCTGAATACAAAATTACAGAAACCCTACTGCACTATCTTGATTTACTTCTCCTACTTGTGATTTAATTATACATGTTATTTTCAGAAAATATTCAGAAAATATCGAAGTAAACACAACTAGCAGCCTACACAAATATAGATCATTTACTGAAACATAGCACACATATGACAAAGGACACACATGATTTTTCGAATAAATGTCCCCGGAAAAACCCAATGTGAGAAAACTGGTGCAACAGCTCTTTGTGGGTTTTATTTATTAAGAAGAATATTTGAATACATCTAGGGCACAAGTAGTGGTTTGCCCCACAGAGAAATTTCACGACAGTGGTACCTTATTACTCGGAGACAGAAAATATGGCTGATTCATAGCCTTCAGGAATTACTGAATACGAGCCCATTCTAGCCCACTAGAACCCTCAGCGCAGCTCCTCCAGCCTCTGTGGCAGCCCCTCTAGCCCAATGCAACGTCTGTTGCCCTTGCGGCACTATGAAGGCCTTTGCGTCACCCAGAATGGTCTGCGTCACCCTCTATGTGGTCTCTGCATTAGGTTGGCTGGGTTGCGTCCCTCCTGCTGACCTTCGCGCTACCTGGTACGATACTGCCTCTCTGATGTATGTATTCTCGACCTCGGATCTGAACATCCCTTGACGATTTGCCCCTCACTAGCACTGCAAGCTCACTCGAAAATTCTCAGCAAACTGCGCCCTAGAATTTCGACTTAGCTCAAGTGCTGCTACACTGTGTGTGTTCTCCAATTGACCCCAAGCCTTCCTTTAATACTTCTCTCATTGAGAAATCAACGGTCATGATCTAATCACTAATCAACGTCTAAGATTAGAGAAAGCTTGATCCACGTCACTTAGAACATTCTGACCACATGTGTAAATTAATTCACTTCAATTTTTCAATTTCCCTAAGTTAGACTTAGGGTCCCCATTAAAAAATTTAATTATTTGAATAACTTTTACACCAGGTGGAATTTCTCCAAACGATTTTTGAGTCTTGGAGATCTCATGTGCCCTAGCCCCTCCACAAAGTTTCAAAGCTAGAGCACATCCGATGCTACCCAAAATCTCAACATTTCCTTCATTTCAAATTCTCTTGCAAGGTCCTCCTTGCAAGATCTGATCAGTTGTTCATCACTAATTAAAATTAAATCATCAACATATAAGACAATAATCAACAATTTACCTTCTATCAATATATGATATAGGTTTGCATCTGCTTCACTTTTGGTGAAGCCCAAACCAGTGAGATAGCTTTCCATCTTGGTGTACCAAGCACGAGGTGCTTGCTTGAGACCGTACAATGCTCACTTGAGTCTGCACACATGAGACACCCGATCAAAAGTCTCGAATCGTTCTGGTTTCTCGATAAACACCTCCTCCTTAATAACTCCATTGAGGAATGTTGTTTTCACATCCATCTGGTGGATCTTCCACCCCATTTGCACAACCAAAGTAAGAATTGATCTAATGGATGAGTACCTTACTACAGAAGCAAAGGTTTCCTCATAGTCAATCCCTTCAACTTGAGAGTACCCCTTCGCCACAAATCTGGCCTTGTACTTCTCTATTCTTCCGTCTGCTACCTTCTTTACCTTGAAGATCCATCGCGAACACACAACTGATTTATCTGCTGGTCTTGTGAGCACTTCCCAAACACTTTTCTTTATAATGGATTTGTATTCCTTCACCATTGCATCAACCCATACAAGCTTCTCTGCTGCTTCCTTGAAGGAGGATGCCTCAGTCTCTACAAGATCAGTCATTAGAGCCATGTAGCCAGTGTACTGATTTGGTGACTGTCTCTTCCTACACAAATTTGAAGGAGCACCCACATTCTCCCTCACATCTTGCACAAGTCTCTCAGCTTCCCTGGTTCCTTTCATGACTTCTCTGGATGGTTATGCTTGAGTGGTTGTCTACACTCGTTGCTCCTCAACTTGTGGCAACTCCACAACTTCTTGAGGTTCCTCCTTTGGAGCTAAAACATCCTCTTTTGGTGGGATTTGAAGCTCCCTCTCAAGGGAGCACCTCATCGCTTTCTCCTCATCAAATTTTACATCCCTTTGCACAACTGTCATTCTGAGGGATGGCAAGTACACACGGTAGTTGTGGGGAGTTTCTGTGTATCCCACAAATACCCCCAATTTTGTTGTCGGCTCTAGCTTCTTCCTTGATTCTTTGGAGACATGGCAGCAAACAAAGGCTCCAAAAATCCTAAAGTGCAACACATCTGGCTTTCTCCCCGAGAAAGCCTCCCTCAGTGTACTCATGCCCAAAATACGATGAGGACTCTGGTTTGGCAAATACACTGTTGTGTTGCATGTCTCAGCCCAAAAATGCAGAGGTATGCCCTAGTCATGCAACATTGCCCTTGTTTCTCCCACAATGCTATGGTTCTTTCTCTTAGCCACCCCATTCTATTGTGGGTTGTGGGGTGTTGTCAACTCTCATCGAATGCCTTCTTTTGCACATAAATTTTTAAATTCATTTGATACGTACTCACCTCCATTATCGCTCCTGAGAGCCTTCACCTTATTGTAAGTTTCTTTCTCAACTAGTGCCTTGAATTCAATGAACTTGGAGAATGTCTCATCTTTCTTCCGTATGAAGAAGATCCAACACTTCCGTGGGAAGTCATCAATAAAAATGACAAAATATTTGTGCCTGGCAGTGGAGGTTGTCGGGAAAGGTCCACAAACATCAGAGTGGATCCTTTTAAGTACTACATGTGTTTTGTTGTCCCACTTATGGAATGTGGATTTTGTGTACTTCCCCAAAGTACATCCTTTGCATACATCATGTTGCTCAAGTTCTCCTTTGGGGAGGCCTATGGTTATCTACTGCATGATATTTAGGGTGCCATGATGCAAATGGCCAAGTCTTCTATGCGAAAGTTCACCGACATCGTGGCTCTGCACCGTCTCTGCCTTTGTGCTTAATGCAACACAATCTTGCACATCTAGCTTATACAGGTTCTTCACCCAAACCCCAATCTACTTCACCTGTCCCATGGCTATGTGTCTCATGAATTCCTTTCCTTTGTTGAAGATCACATCATAACCAGGGTCTTCCAAAATTGCAACAGAGATGAGATTTTTCTTTAGGCCCAGAACAGACATGACATCCTTGAGCCTGAGGGGGGAGCTCGACTCCCCCTGAAGGGTGACTGTACCAATAACGCTCGCGTTATACCTTCAGTCATCCCCCATCTCAATGTGCATTTGAAAATATTTCTCCTCTAGGTCACTGAAAAAGTCTCTATTCCCATCATGTGGATTGATGCATTTGAGTCCAAGTGCCACACGTTCCCAACATTTTGTTGGCCATGCATGAAATGAGGGTAAAGTCAAGCTCGAACTGTGAAGCCAAAGCTTAAACTGTTGCTCCACCCGAGGTCTTCTTGCTTGCCTTTTTGTGTGGACATTTCGTGGCATAGTGCCTGAATTCATGACAATAGAAGCATTTAATTTTCAACAAATCTTTCTTCTTGCCTCCTTGACTAGATTCTGGTTTGGATTGAGATTTCTTCCCTTTTCCCTTCTTTGCCTTTCCATCCAATGCAAATTTTTCTTTTTCCTCACCCTTGGATGAGGTCCCATCTCTAATATTTTGCCTTATTTCCTCCTGTACCAAATCGGACCATAAGCCATACCAATTCGGTAGTTTCTCCCTCCCTTTCACCAAATCTTGATAGCTATGCCAGCCCTTGGGAAGGCCCAGAAGGGCTATGATTACCAAGTATTCTTCAGGAACATTTACATCGACCTCGCCAAGCTCATCACGACATTGTGTGAAACTGCTCAGATACTGCAGAATAGTGTCATTCTTCTGCATCTTGATATTTCAAAGTTTATCCTTGAGTGACAGCGTCCTGTGGTCACTATTATTCTCGAACAATTCTGTCATTGCTTTCCACGTTGCGAATGGAGTTTCTTTTCCGTGGAGATTTGAGACAATGTGATCTTGTACTCCTTCCAAGATATTTCTCCTCACTTTGGGTACATATTTCTTCCACTGAGCAAGGTTCCGGGCATCAGATGCTTGAGGTTTTGCAACATCTGACTTGATGTATTCTAGCAATCCATTGTCATCCAATACCGCCTCCATGCGATCCTTTTGCGCAACAAAATTAGAGGTGCCTTCCAAGGCATGCTCTAGCCTTAGTCCATTGAAGGCCATATTCTCAGTTCTGAAGAAATCCTGCAACATTGATCTCTAAATTCGAGCCTCCTGAGAAACAACTTCGAAATTTCTTCTCTAATGTGAATCGTGCTCTGATACCATGTATAAATTATGCTTTATATTTTCAACTGCTCATGAAGTTGTAATCAAAATCACAAGACACAAAACTACTCTACTGCTTGCGGAAAGTAATTCACAATCTAGAACAAAATTTTTATACATGCAATAAGAAATCACACACATGCAACAAGTATTTTTCCCGGACTGCTAAAAACCCCAATGCTTGCTTGCATTAAATCAAAAGAATAGAGATGTATTACAATCGCTTTGCTCAAAAGAGCACAACTTGGAAGTGCATAACCTATCTCTCTGCTCATTGAAAGGCTCTGACCCAGACTTAATCAATTTCTGCCGCAGCTTGAGCTCCTATTTCCTTGCGTTGTTCCTTTAGGAATTAGGCCCCTATTATTTAGGAATTCCTCCAAAATGGATTGCGAAATTCCTTAGGCTGATCATCTGACTGCATGCAACACCTGTACAGTCAAGACTAGTCTACAAGATGTTACATTGCGTTGGAATCTCCACCAAGCCCGAGGAACTAGAATTCTCTGCATGCACTAGCTATTTTGGGTTGATTGATCAGTTAACTGGATTATCACTGAGTTTGACTGAAGTCCCACTGCACAACTTGACACTCCAGTAGTTCCTCCAATAGTTAGAACTAGTTTAAATGAAAACAACCTTAGATAATTGACCTTGATTGCTACGAATTTCAATCACACATGCTTAACTAAACTCTAACTCCTCCAACTAGAATTTACTGAGTAAACTGGGTGACACAAGCCATGTCACACACGTTAACTGCATCCAAGTTGTTTGCTAATGTGGAAATTTGATTTTTCTCAATTTAATCAAGGCAAAATCAAATGGAGAATATCTTGCTGCATTTTTCAACGCAACAACATGCTTTATATTGTAGATCCACTTTGAAGACACAACAAATTTCCCTTCATGTTAGAAAATCAGAAAGGTAGAAATATTTTCTAATGTTGACAATTACTTGTGATATTCTTGTATTCTTATTAACTTTATTTATATTCTTCTCATCAAGAAATCATCAAATCAAAACATGAAGATCAATGAAACCAGATATAGGCACTCATCCAGGGCTAAAACCCCTAAGAAGGGGAAAATCCAGTCAAACTCTTCCACTGGTATATTCAAATCAAACTGAGACAAACCAAGACCTTAGACCTGACCAAAAATCCTTCCTCACTCCGCCAAGTCAGCCTTCCAAGATGATTATGCAAACTTTAGTAGTCTCTTCTTGTCAACCAACTTCAACCCAACGACAACACAAAATTTCAGCCTCCAGCTTCCAGAATTTTGGCCCTACTGCAGATCTGAAATTTTGGCCTTCCTGCAACTCTAGAATTTCACACACGTGAGTCAAAAGAGAGAGAAAATGGCCTTCAAACTTCTTCGCTAGGGTTCCTTCTTCTTCACTAGGGTATTTACTTCCTCTTTTAGGTATTTCACACTCATTTTCTTCTATTGCAACTTTTGATCGAACTTGCTTCAATGAATGTCCAAATGAGGTTGAGTAGCTGCCTATCTATAGTTGTTTTTGGATTTTGTTTGAGGCCGACTTGGTGGAGGAGGCCCAATTGCCTTATTTTACATAAAAATAATTCTTTTGCTTGATCAGAAAAGCCCAAGAAGTCTATTACATGATGACAAAGACTAGGACTCAAAAACATAAATCCTAGAAGCCTATAATGGAGGCTTTGACCTCAAAATAAAATAATAAAGCATGAAATCCATGCTTAATAAATAATTTTTCTTTTATAATAGAATTTATTTTTCTTTCATTTGACAAATAAATTACATCATGACTCAAATACAATTATGAAGACCGACACTACTTACATTTTTCAACACTCCCTCTTAAATAGGGAGGTATTCATAATTACATATATACAGAGGTACATAGAAGATCTCAAAATTATATGCTCTACGAAGAGTCACAACACACGTAGTGCTACAGATTAGATACTTGACCAGAGTATCCAATTGAGATGGACTAAGGTGTGTTCTAAGCTTTAGCCACTCTAGGTATCATTAGGCTTTTGCTCCAACACCAACTTAGGGATCTAGGTGTGTATCCAAGGTCGGAGCTCCAAGACCAATGCCATCCTCCCTACTTTGGGATCTAGACATTATCACAAGTTGGCCAGATGTCCTCCCAAGCGTCTTGTCACCCCAAGAAGCTTCATCTCTCCCTATAAACTAAATCATATATGTCCATCAGTTCCAACATACTTCAAAATGTTAAACCCTTTTATGGAGAGGTTAACATGTATAGTCACAATCCCAATTAGCAATAAACTTTCAAATATATATACAAGTTAACACAAACCTCTGGGATTTTCAAATACACTGATGTTGCTTAGGTCATCATCATATCAAACACATCTAGTCGGAAGCTTTACTTCTTCAACTTTTCCAGCAGCACCAAACTTAGCCTCAACACTTCTTCCAAAAACATCCAAGTCTTGTTTACAACTTTATAAATCATGAATAAGCATCGGTATTGCTTCAGCCATTCTCTGATTTCAAACATACTCATGGCCTTTTCATGAAGTCGTTCACTACTCTTCAAGCTCCCTCTCAACTAGGGAGATATACACTTTCCTTTATCCAAGTAATTAGGGGACAAGTCCATCAACTATCTTATTCTTCCAGTCTCACAAGCTCTTCCTTTTTGCATCAACAATTCATCGGAGAATTTAGACCTTCCAAAACTTCATCATGGCAACAATATCATCTATCAAACTTTAATGTCATCGAGGTTCTCACAACTCCCTCTTTCCATCATGCTCAACATCATCATCAAATTATCATCAAATATGAGGTAAGTATTTTCATCATCTTGAAGACTATGTACCTGTAAACTTTCAACAAGTACAACCAAACAAAAATATATATGTACAAGGACATGAAGTCAACTTTATCAATATAGGGTTAGCATGTCATTATAATAGGAGCATAATAAGTCAGATTTTAGACATTCAAGACCTAAACCTAGTTAGGTTTGATAATCAATCAAGAGTTAAATCCATTAGACTTCTTGCAACAACATTTGCTAGGGTTTCATCACAAACCCTAGATCAAAAATAAATCATATCAATAGTTGAAAACATTATCATGCATTAGAATATCAATCTCTACTAGGGTTTTGTTACAAACCCTATATTTCATTAACAAAACTAAATCATGAATATTGACAATCAAGTTAGCATACTAGAATTTCGTCTCTAGGGTTCCATTATTATTTAACCTATATTAGTCTCATACTAAGGTTTTATCGTAAACCCTAGATATCAAACTCCAAAATTAGATATACAACAATTTTTGACTAGGCTAGGGTTGCAATTATACGGAAGAACATACATCGAGAGATCCATTTATATTGACTATTACAAGGGTTTCGTCATGAACCTTAATTTACCAAACCCTAAGAAAACTAGGATCTCTAGACATCAACAACAAACCCTAAAAAGGTTAGGGTTTCATAACATCAACAAGCTCTAAACATCAAGAGAATAGGATTTCATCTTAGGCTCAATCCCTAATAGGACTAGGGTTTTATGGACAACATACCCTAAGCATTATAAGGCTAGGGTTTTATAGTGAACCCTAAAGATTAGGATTTCACCAAAAAATGAATAAATGACAAGAGATAGTATGACAAGGGTAGATTCAATCTAGCGATTAATCACCCTAAAAAGAATCTTTATGATTCAAAATCCTAGAGATAAGAGAGTTAGTAATACAAAACAAATTTTAAATGAAGAATGATCACACCTTCTTATAAAGAAGATTTTGCAACAAAACATGTAGTTTAAAACAAACCTTGAGTTGTTCTTTAACAAACCTTGTAGGACATCATTTTTCTGAAGGGCTTCCTTTGCAGCAGAGCTTCTTTCATGTTTCAAGCCTTTCTTTCATAGCCTTAGTGTATTCTACAAGCTTTCCTACCAAGGAAAACTCAAAGAAAGGATTATGCATATGTAATATAAACAAATCTTGAAGTGTGGAGGAAATCAAACATGAAAGAGGAGACAAAGAACAATATACTTATCTTTTGGTGAAATGATGGAGGCTCCCTCTTAGATGCTTTAATATTTCTAAGGGATACCTTCAACTTATCAAAATAATTCAAAAATCTTCTAATAAGACATATTAGATCAAAACATAAAAGAATACTTTACAAAACTTAAAACAATAATCTAGAAGGATATTCAAGGAAAGACTTAATAGTATAAGTCTTTGACTTCAGATTCTTAGGCCTTGTTCTTCTTTGGCGGAGCTGCATCAACAATTGTTGCATGTTCCATTTCTCTTTTCTTATTCTGGTTCCTAGGATTTTCTGGACATTGATTGTTATAATGTCCCATCTTATGACAATGATAACATTCTACTTTAGATAGGTCAATTTTCTTCTTTGGTCCCTTAAAATTCTTGTTTCCTCCCTTATTCTTGTAGTGAGTAGAACAAGCATTTGAAGTGTCGTCCTCATCTTCTTCCTTCTTATTATTTGCTAATGATATGCACACTTCTTATTGACTACATGCATTCCACATTTCTTCAAATGATGGTGTTTCTTTCCAATTGCTAATACCTGATGCAAAGGAGCGCCATGATTTTGGTAGACATAGTAAATCAATAATCACAAGTTCTTTAACTGGGATGATTTCATCAATATCTTGGAGCTCATCTCTTAGGTTTCCTTCTACTCAATCTACGATTAAATTCATAGCTAATATATCCGTCTCCTTATATTTTTCTTTTCCTGCATCATCTGTTGGTCCCTTCACCTTTCCTTGAACAAATTTCAATACTTTGTGTTTTGCATGGATGAGATCCATCCTTTTCTTCCATGCTCGATAGTTGGTGACTCCTTCTAACTTATTCTTTTCCTTTATTGAAGTTGCCATATATTTTCTAGATGTAGATTATTCCCTTCGATAAGCCTCCTTCTTATCATCTTGTCTTGAATCCTTTTTTTTATCCTCCCTTCTTCCAATATATCTTAAAGCTGTCTTTTTCTCTTCTTTTACCTTAGCTCTAATACCATGTTAGAAAATTGGAAAGGCAGAAAGATCTTCTTATGTTGACAATTACTTGTGATATTCTTGTATTATTCATAACTTTCTTTATATTCTTCTCATCAAGCAATCATCAAATCAAAACATAAATATCAATGACACCAGGTATAGGCACTCGGCTAGGGCTAAAACCCCTAAGAAGGGGAAAAACCAGTCAAATTCTTCCACTAGCATATTCAAATGAAATTGAGACAAACCAAGACCTTATACCTAACCAAAAGAACCTCCTCACTCCACCAAGTCAGCCTTCCAAGATGATTATGAAAACTTCAGGTCTCTTCTTGTCAACCAACTTCAACTCAACTACAACATAGAATTTCAATCCCCAGCTTCTAGAATTTTGGCCCTACTGCAGATCTGAAATTTTGGCCTTCCTGTAGCTCTAGAACTTCACATGTGTGAGTCAAAAGAGAGAGAAAATGACCTTCAAACTTATTTTCTAGGGTTCCTTCTTCTTCGCTAGGGTATTTGCTTCCTCTTTTAGGTATTTTGCACTCCTTTTCTTCTACTGTAACTTTTGATCGAACTTGCTTCAATGAATGTCCAAATGAGGTCGAGTAGCTGCCTATTTATAGTTGTTTTTGGCTCTTGTTTGAGGACGACTTGGTCATTAGGGGAATTTTGAAGTCTAAAATGGGCCTCCTAAGGAAATTATAAAATAATAGTGGAAATAATAAAATAAGATTTGATTACATCAATAAATTTTAGAGGGAAAAGATGAAAAACTACTTTTTCAACTTATCTCCCAAAATTTTTACTCAAATTTCGAGTGGGAGTACTTGTTGGATGCAAAATTTAATTCCTCATCCAAGGAGTACCCATGTTGCATACTTTCGATGGACCCTGCTACACGAAAAATGAGAAATACATGAAAAACGTGATTGCAATCATGTTTTTTAATGTATTTATCATTTTTCGTGTAGCAGGGTCCATCGAAAGTATGCAACATGGGTACTCCTTGGATGAGGAATTAAATTTTGCATCCAACGAGTATTCCCGCTCGAAATTTGAGTAAAAACTTTGGGAGATAAGTTGAAAATACGAGTTGAAAAAATAGTTTTATTATTTTATTATTTTTTAATATTTTTACCCTTTTACTTAAAAAATGGTGAATCATCTCCCATGGTTGACATCATCATCTTGAATCCTATTGGTTCTTATAAAGTTTATTTTGGTTGTACGTTTTTCTTAGGAGGCCCATTTTAGACCTCAAAGTTCCCCTAATGTGGAGGAGGCCTAATTGAATTATTTTACATCAAAATAATTTTCCTTCTTGATAGATAAAGACCAAGAAGGGTCTATTACATGATGACAAAGAATAGGACTCAAGACATAAACCCTAGAATCCTACAATGGAGGATTTGACCTAAAAATAAAATAAAAAGCATGAACTCCATGCTTAATAAATATTTTTTCTTTGAGAATAATTTTTTTTCTTTATTTTGACAAATAAATTACATCATGACTCAAATACAATTATGAAGATAGACACTAGTTACATTTTTCAACACTTCAGGCCTTTCAATATGGATTGATATTCTTCGGTCATTGCATCTTTCCATACTTGTTCTTTAATAGCCTCTTCATAGGAGGATGGCTCTGACTCGATGATATTACACATCAAAGTTGTATCACCAAAATATTTCTTTGGCTTCTTGCTTTCCTTGAACGTCCCATGAGCAACAACATGTCCTTCAGCTTCCTTCAATGTTTTTTCTAGCCAGGCATGTCTCTTTCTTGTCTCAAGTACAAGAGCTTTTGGAAATTCAACAGGTTCATGATCAATGGATTCTTCATGAGGGGCTTGATTCATTGGTTCAACTTTTTTAGACTTTGATTCCACATTCTTTGGAGCCACTTGTACTTCATCATTGGAGTCCAAGTGTGAACCCTTGGACTTCCAGAATACAACATCCCCATCAAAAATAACATCCTTGCAAGTCTCAATATATCGTTGCCTTGGAATATAGACCCTGAATGCCTTTGAATTCTCATTGTAGCCAACAAAAGTACCCTTCTTCCCAGATGGTTCCAACTTTGTCCTTTTCTCGTTGGGCACATGAACAAAAACATGACAACCAAAGATTCTTAAATGTTCAACATTTGGTTTCTCACCTGTAAAGACTTCTCCAGGAGTCTTATAATCCAAAATTCAATGTGGGCATCGGTTTTTAACGTAAAAAACAGTTCTTGTAACTTCTCCCCAAAGAAACATAGGTAACACTTGATCATGAAGCATACCCTTAGGAACTTCCATAATAGTTTTGTTCTTTCTTTCAACAGATCCATTTTGTTTGGGGTAGTAGGGAACTATCAGCGCCCTCTTAATTCCAGCATCCCTACAAAAATCAATTAATTCATTTGATACATACTCCCCACCATTATCGAACCTTAGATTCATGATTCTTCTCCCTAATAAATTTTGAACCTGTGCTTTAAACTCTTGAAACTTCTCAAATACTTGATTCTTGGTCTTTACGAGATATCCATGTTTTGTGAGAATAATCATCAATGAAAGATACATAATACAAACATACACCTAAGGTTTTATCAGGCATGGGACCACAGACATCAGAATGCAAAAGATCCAATATTCCTTTGGATCTACTATAACTGCTAGTGCATATTCCTTTAACATTTTTTCCAAGGGAAAATCCTTTGCATACTCCATCATGGTATGTTTTTTCAGGTACACCTTTAACAAAATCTTTCAATCTAGCCAAAGCTTTGTAATGCACATGAGCGTACGTTTGATGCCAAATCTCACTAATTTCAATAGTGTTGTGTAGAAGAGCTTGGACTGAGCGACCAAGGAGATAATATAGTCCTC
The DNA here is from genome assembly GCA_034641835.2 of Pinus albicaulis. NCBI lineage: Eukaryota > Viridiplantae > Streptophyta > Pinopsida > Pinales > Pinaceae > Pinus > Pinus albicaulis. Next base: position 695,818,390 of record CM076583.1, on the reverse strand, counting down.
CAATTCATACTCCGATGACTTTAGCAATTTCAAAAGATGCATTTTTCTTCCATACTAAGACTTGTCCATCAACAAAAGAAACTCTATATACTTTGTCTTCAAGAGATAATATGGAAAACAATTTTTCTTTAAACCAGGAACATATAAAATATTGTTAATATATACATTACCTCCGGATTCCAGTTGGAAGGATGACGTACCAACTCCCTTGAATTCATATTTTCCATTATCTCCAAGCTCAACCTTTTGAGTAATCTTATTTTTAGTCAATTCAGATAAATGTTCACGACTTCCAGTCATGTTCCTAGAAGCACCACTGTCCACTAACCAAATTTCATCATGAATTTCAATGTAACTTGTAAGAGCAGAATAAAATGAGTATTCAGAATCAGAACCATGTCTCTTATGCCTACTCTTTGAAGATGGCTCATTTAGATCAGAAGTAGAAGCATGATGCCTTCCTCTTCTTTTTCAATCATCATTACATTCATAGTCATCTCTTCGATTCTTTTGAAGACAACGAGCTTGATAATGACCATAAGCTTGACAATGAAAACATTGAACATTTGTTAGATCTTTTCTATCTCTTCTATCGCTTATGTTCTTCTATCTCGAGAGGGAGGAGGATTCGTTCTTTATGAAGTATATTCCTTTGTTAAATCTGATTTTGGAGCAAACATTGCATTTGATCTATTTCGAGAACTTCTTTAAAACTTTCCAAAATTTTGTTCCTTCTCTTGGAGCCTCTTGACTTTGCTACAAAGGCTTCTATACTTGGATCTTCAATGTCTCCTCTAGAAAGGAGTCTCGATTCTTCTTGAGTACATGCTTCCCGTAGTTTGTCAAAAGATGGAGCATTTTCCCTTGCACTAATATTTGATGCAGATGAATTCAAAGATCTAGGCAGACCACCCAAAGCTACAACTCCCAATCCCTTGTCAGAGACTTCTTCTTCAATGGTTTTGAGTTGGTCTCTTATTTGAGATATCTTGACAAAATATGATGCCACTGTGTCATTTTTTGTCATCTTGATATTGCAAATTTGTCCTCTTATATTGATGGATTGATTGACATTTTTAATGGTGTATAATCCAATAATAACATCATACATGGACTTGGCAGTTTTATGTTCAACAATATAGGGGATCAAATGATCCCTAACAGAATCTAATATGGCGCTCCTTGCCAAGATATCATCTTCATGAAACTTCTCCTTTCCTGCTTGATCAAATGGTTCAGTAACTTTATCTATGACAATTCCCAAAACTTTGTTCCTTTTGAGAATTATTTCAATCATGGCCTTCCATGCCCTATAGTTAGTAGCTCCTTCAAGCTTGATTTCAATCTTCATGAAGGAATTCATGATGAAGATTGTTGGTCACAATAGAGGACAAAACCCAAAATTATTTGAAGTGCCTTTTAGATGCCCTTCAAGTGCTCTTCAAGATTATCTCACAACTCTTTTTCCTACAGCAAAGCTCTGATACCATGTTGATTTTCTAGTGAATTCTAGAGTAGAATAGTTTTTCACATTTGATAACCACTTCTAATGATATTAACAGTGCCTTATTTTATTTTCCAATCATCAAGTAGTTATACATGACAAACTTCAACCATACAGTTCTTCATTTAGAGTAGTAAATAGAGATCATAGTAACCAAAGAACAATAGACAAGAGACACCAAGAATTAGGTTCACAGCCATGGAAAAACCAACAAGGGGAAAACCCAACCAAAGTCTTTCCTTATGAGAGATTTGTTCAATAGTACATCAAAGAATATTCCAATAAATTCAAATCTGACCTCAAAACAGTCTCAATTTAAAATCCAAATCGCAGGAGAGAGAAAAGTCAACTGTAAAATTCTGCACAGTGAGGCCGAGTTTTGGCCCTGAGGTGGCTGATCAGACAAGGTTGAAATTCAGTCCTGAGGTAGACACAAAATGTCAACGTACCAGTCTAGAAACTTCGGTCAAATCCACAGTCATTAAAGAATTTTTGAGGTCAAAAATGGGTCTCAAAACAAAATTGTACAACTTTTATCACTAAGTTGGTATAGAAGGCCTGCTCCACCAGATAACCTAGAGTAACTCTTTCAAACCAACTTCTGGCTGAAAATTAGCCTTTTCAACCTAAGAGGGCTCTCTCAAAGGTAAATATGATTTGTTCAAATGAAATTCAATCAGATGGCTAACTTTATAATAGTGTTTTGAGTGTATTTGTATGCAAGTGAAAAATGTGTAGGATTTACTACCATTGGGCTTATGGAGTCATTGCTAAGAAACTCAGTGACATGGTTCTTCTTGTGGAAGCTGAGGCATATAGAAGTTTTAATGAAAGGACAACACACACAGAAATACAATAGTCTAATGCTTGAAGGAAGTCAGAGCATGATGTGCATGAATTATGAGTAATCAAACATTAAAATACTAAAAGAAGAATAGCAAGATATATGGGACAAGTACTCATTAAAACATCAGATGAATCTCAGGTGAAGAAAGAACCAACAACCACTGTACATTACTTCTCAAAAAAAGTTTACAATAGTAGTAGTATAAAATAACATCATTCAACCCTTCATTCTTTGTAATTCCGCCTATTAATAGGCTTCATTCCTTTTACATTGGATCTGCCTACATGGCTAGATCATCGAACTCCATTGCTGACACCTATCTTAACAAAAAGCAGAATACATGGAAAAGAAACTGACATCTACTAACTTTAGGACTTAGAGACCTACTAGGACTCTTCCACCTATTTATTACATCAACTAATTGAAAAGACTACATATTTACATCGAAGATGGTCATGTGCTTGAGTAGCACTGACCATGACCAAGAAATTAATGTCTTTACTAACTTAGGAAACTAATCCTCCTACTTTTAAGGAAGTGGTGTCATGATAAATGTTGATTGTCTTCATGATGAACTGGTGAGCTGGACAGTCTTGCTGAAGACCATGCTTCCAACAAAATCTTTCTCTGATACTCTTTAATCTTTCCACGTGGCTGGGTGACCTCCAATGAACCATCAAAACTCAAAATTGCTAAAAAAAATTGCTCGCTACAGAAACAGGGAAGTCAAGGCAATTCTGTAGCGAAATTTCGTAGCAAATTTATTTCACCAATCTATGCCACCTGTTAGCCCTCTTTGCTGATTGGAAATGTTTGTTGAGTCAAATGAGCTAAGTACAAACTTTTTCCCACCTTGATTTTGACCATACCCATGATTTTAAACAAAAATACATCTACAACGATTTCGTAGCGAAATCTAGGCTTTAAGCCTGTGATTCACTACGAAATTGCCTAATTGGCAGAAAACTCAAAAAATGTCCTTTTTCTTCAAAATTTTTCCTATGGATCTGCAAATACTAATTTTTGAATGATACAAAAATGTCAAAAAGGTATTTGGTCTACTCTTCAAGCTTTGGAAGATTCACCTTTGGCAGTAGCAGGTTGAATCTCTTCAAGTTCATTTATGACCGTGATTTTAAGGCCTCTTTTATTTAAATCAGACTATATCATCTCCATTTGCTCCTATAGCTCTTTAACCACGCCTTTAAGTTTCTTTCTTTCAGATTGCAACCATAAATTTTTGTTTCTTGTGTGCTTCATTACCCTTCTCAAAGGAAGTGTCCTTTTCAACAGTTTCTTGGAATTTGTTAATGATTCATCATATTGATTTAGTTGCTCATTTAACTTTTCTTTGAAATCTTCCATCAGCTTCCTGTCTACCTTAGATTCTTGCAACTCCAATTTGGTCTCAATAACCTCTTCTCTAGCCTCTCTCAACTGCTCTTTTAACACTTGCACTTTAGTTTTCTCAACCATTTTCTCTTTACCCTTTCTTTGCACGATGATCTCCTCTGTTGCTGGAGACAAATCAATGATATCTTCTGTGATAGGCTGCTTGCCTTTGTCAGTAACCTTTGTATTTTTACTTGCCATGACACCTTTGGCAAGTTGGAGCCTGGTGAGTGGTTTTCTTGGCTGAAACATAAAACCTGTATCTTCTCTTGCAAAATCAAGCTTTTTAGCAGTCATGCCTTTCTTTTTCTTCTTTTCACCTTTAATATCTTCAGCTCTGACCACTGGAGTCTCCTCAATGTCTATACCTTGAAGAATATCTTCAAGGTTGCCCTTCCCAATTGTTTGACTTCTGGTTATCCTTCTATGGCTTTTCTTGCTAATCTTTTGTTTGCTTCTTGCAGGTGTAGGTTGTGGAGTTTCTGCCTCCTCTGCAGGCTCTATTTCAATATCCATTGTCTCTATAATGGGCTCCATCTCCTCCTCATTGACATCCTCTATTTCAGCTGCAGGTTTGTCACTCTTGCTTGAAGGAGTGGCTTTTGACTTTGGATTTTTCTTGGGTGTTACTGAATCAACCTCATAACCACTGAGAAAAAGAAAGGTAGCCCAGTCTCTGTTTAGTTTTTTCAACTCCCCCAGCACCAGAAGTTTGATCAATCCATGATGGAAAATTGAGGTCTCACTGCTTTCTGGTCTGGCCTACACCTTATCTGACATCTTCCCTAAGCTCCTAAACAAGAAAAAGGGAATATCAAGAGACTGCTTACCAGTGAAGTGCAACAAGAGCCTGAAATGGTACAGATAGACCATATGAAATCTCACGTCACAAGTAAAATACTTTTGAATTACAAATAGCAATTTGGAGTATTTATGTTTCATGTAGTTCCTTGGAATTCCAGAAGCCATATCTGCTCCAATGTGCTCGGGTTTTATAAATTCATCACAATTCTGCATCTTGAACTTAGTGCCTTTGAACCACTCTTAACCCTCCCTTGGTATCTTTGTGGCTTGAGAAATGGTCTCAAGTGATACTATAAAACTTAGAAGCCCCACCTTCGAAGTGTACCTATGAAATTTACTGCAAAATATTTTGATACCTGAGCATGAAAACCTTGAAGTTTTTGGCAGAATTTCATGCATCCAACGTTGTTGAAAGCTTCTGCAAAGATAGAGTCTTCATTGAGTAACTTGAGGTCCATGGGTTCATATCTCACACAGGAGCCTCCTTTGTTTGTTTTCTTTTTCATGGCCATCTTCCTTTATACTACGTTGCCTTCTTCAAACTGTGACACTTGCAAAGAAACAAATGAACAACAAGATGCTTGCGATGGAGCTGGACTCTTCAAGGATGATAATCAACTGATGCATGCAAAGGTCAAAAGGATGATGATAGATAAGAGCTTTGGAGGTGAGTTTAAAAAGATGAAATTCGAATATGGGAAGGATAATGACAAATGGGAGGAGTGAAGTGTAATGAAATCCACTCATGATTACACATGCTTGGATGACACTAATAACCGAACACGTGACCTCACATTCACCTTAAACCTCTAAAAGCTTGACAACTCATCATCCCCTTTATTGGTACAGAAAAACAAGATTCCGCAGCATTTTCTATTATAAATTTAGCAGATTTGCTATGGACTGGTCAGGTGAGTCCATAGCGAAAACAACCTTTTTGCAGTTATATTCGCTGTGGCCACTACCAAACTTTAAACCAATGCATGTGAACTTAAGGTGGATTTTGATAGATTTGACTCTGATGAGCATGACAAATGAACTTTCTAAACTTAGGATAGTGATCAATTCATGAGTTTTCATCAATTTCATGAACCAATTTTATGAGACAAATGAAACCTAGATTAATGACCTTATCAATCAAAAATTGAAATTTTATGTGTGATAACAACAACCATGGGGGATGATTCACCATTTTTGGAGTAAAAAAGTAAATATTAAAAAATATAAAAAATATATTTTTTCAACTTGTATTTTCAAATTATCTCCCTACATTTTTAATGAAATTTCGAGGGGAGCACTCGTTGGATGCATAATTTAATTCCCCGTCCAAGGAGTACCCATGTTGCATACTTTCGATGGACCCTTCTACACCAAAAATGATTCTCATTTTTGGTGTAGAAGGGTCCATCGAAAGTATGCAACATGGGTACTCGTTGGATGCATAATTTAATTCCCCGTCCAAGGAGTACCCATGTTGCATACTTTCGATGGACCCTTCTACACCAAAAATGATTCTCATTTTTGGTGTAGAAGGGTCCATCGAAAGTATGCAACATGGGTACTCCTTGGACGGGGAATTAAATTATGCATCCAACAAGTGCTCCCCTCGAAATTTTAGTAAAATTGTAGGGAGATAGTTGAAAATACGAGTTGAAAAGTAGTTTTTTCTTTTTTTCCCTCTAAAATTTGATGATGTAATCTAATCTTATTTTATTATTTCCACTATTATTTTCTAATATTCCTTAGGAGGCCCATTTTAGACCTCAAAATTTCTCTAATGCAAGGAATGCGGTAAACTCTGGTCAACACCCCAATATTTCTCTAATGCAAGGAATGCGGTAAACTCTGGTCAACACCCCAATGTAAGAGTGAAATCATAGTCAACAAGAATCACTGTAATTCTGAAGTATTCAGCCTCCAAATATTATCTGAACTAAAGTCAAACATATGCCAAAACTGCCCAAGTCAAATGTGGTCAACGTAGCTCCAAGTAGAAATGTCAATGTAGTTGAAAGATTCTTCCTTCTGTCCTTCACATGTGTGGTGTCTCTCTTTGAATTGCAGATCAAACTTGCTTGGTGATTGTGCTTCAAATGAGTGCCAACAATGCCCAATATATATGAGTGTGAGGAGGGCTAATTAGTTCTAAGTAGGGCCGACTTGTAGAGTTGTGAGGCTAACTTATTCAATTCACAATTATGTGTTGAAATTCTAATGTTCTATGTTGTAACAATGTAACATTCCTAATTAGCAGCAGCTAATTGACAATATTAATTTTCTTCAGTTTTTCCTTTCTAATGTTAGGCAGTCAATAAAGGGGGTGATGGGACCCATAACCCACACTTCAGAAATAATAATTCCCTATAGTCATTGAGGAAAATATTATTTGGTAGCGTGGGACCCAGGAGGGCCAAGTGACCGCGCAGAGGAGGGGCAGCGTGGAGGCAGCGTGGGCCAAGCAGCGCAGTGGTTGCGTGGGCTAGGACAACGTAGTGGCTGCGTGGGCTAGGACAATGCAGTGGCAGGGACAACGTGGCCAAGGAGGGACATCGCAGATGAGTGGGGCCCAAGGGGGAGCTAGGCTCTCAAGCATAAAAGGGAGAGGAGGCTCACCATTCATTCATTCTACTATGCATCTTATGATTTCTATATTTTGACATTGAGCACGCTTTTGTTGTTGAGCGAAGTCTGCAAGTGTTGTTCAGCACAAGGGTGTCTTCGAGCAGAGATCCCAACCTCAGCCTCGGGGGACTTCGAGTTCCCGCTCAGGTGAGGAGTTCCACCATTGTTTTTCAGGGTTTAGCACTCAACATCCTCCATCCAGGAGCACACAGTTTCTTAGACAGTGCAGTCCCTTTAGGAGATTACGCAGTTTGGAGAGGAGGCAACACCGGAAGAGAGTGGAAGTATGAGACTTTAGTTCGGGAGTATTCTGAAGAGATCAGCCCTTCACAAATCATCTTTTGAAGGAGGAGGAGGCCATCAGTTATAGTTTATCAATTCAGGGCCAGCGTACTTAGCTGGAGTGCGTGATTTTCCAAGGGAGGTCAATTTCTGGAGTCAGTCATTCCATGATTCCTTCTTGGGTTTTTCTAGGTTATTGGAGGAGAGCTTGTATCCCGAGTTTCATATTTTTCTGAACAGGGGAACAACCCCAAGGAGCAGCTCCATTCCAGCGGTAGAAACAGTTCTGACAGTAGCAGCAGCAACAGTCTCTGGAGTTACGCAGTCCATGAGAGAGCAACCATTCAGTGAGAGATTCTAAGAGTATTTCCAGCTTGCCTTGAGCAAGCCAATGTGCCATCATTCTGATCACCTTTGTACCTATTGTTATTTTTCAGTTTATAATAAAATGGCTCGGTGTTTCTCCATATCTGCAGTATTTTTATTATGTCTCTCTATTTGTTGTAGTTACTTGTTTATGTCGCTTTATATTACTGTCTATTTCCTATTCGAAATATTACAGTGGTATCAGAGCTCATAGACTTGGCTCAGCCTATGGAGCAGATCATTCTATGACACCGGGAGGAAAACCATATATCACTTACCGGGGAAGAAAGTACAAGAGCTAAGAGCGGAGGCTTGAGGCCACTTTTGGAGAGGAGAACTGTGTTCCACTGGTGGATGCAGAGGAGGAAGAACCTATGGCAGAGGAGAGAGATGAAGGGAAGGAGTTCGGGCAACTCCTCCTAAAATCTGTGCAGGAGCTCTCGATGAGGATAGAAGAGATGGGGCAAAAGCTTACCGTGGACCATAGACTGTGCGAAGCCCCCAAGGGGTTTTCACATTAGTGAGGGATCCTATACCTCCCATCACATACAGGAGCAACCCACAGCGCAGCAAGTAGTGTCACTCACTCCCCCATGTTCTACTATGCCCACATTCTTGGCTACAGGCACCGGGATGGGAGGACCTCAAGAACCGGAGCCAGTTCATACGGGGGATTATTTTGCGAAGTATAAGTCCAATGGATGAGAGTTTGGTGAAGCTCTCACTTTCCACGATTTTTGCCAGCGCAAGAAGGACAACAGACCCTGCAACCAGTACAGAGGTGGTAGGTACACGCAGGATGGTGAGTTGCAACGTACGGTGGGCAGGTTTTTCTTGCCAACATTTGACAGATCCTCAAAATGTTCAGCGAAAGCTTGGGTGGAGAAGTTGGACATTTATTTCCGACTCAACCAGATGGCAGAGGGAGAGGCCATCAAGGTGGCAGCGCTGCACCTTGAGGGAGAGGCCCATGACTGGTGGTTCCATGGGATGGCGACGCTAGGTCACTCGGCAGTGACAGCGTATGTCGAGTTTACACAGAGGTTGGTGGAGCGGTTTGATCGGAAGGATCCGGAGGAGAATTTTGTTTAGATGACCAAGCTCAAGAAGATAGGGAACCCAGAAACTTACATTTCTGAGTTCTTGAGGCTTTTAGTGATGGTGGCCGACTTGTCCTCAACTAGGAGGATTTATGTAATATCCCCTTTCAGGGATATCTCTCAAACACAGTCAACCCTAAACCAGAGATGGACTGGAGGGGCGTTTACCAGATATTTCACCTCTGAAAAGAGGATGAGATCTGGAGGCTACCTGGCCCTCACCAGACTCCGTCTATAGAGTATGGGAAAAACACAACAGATGGTATAGTAATGGGAATATTTCAAAGGGAAAATAAGCAGTGATGCGGATCAGACAACAGTACATGAAATGCTAGAAACAGTATATGCAACAGATACACATAAAATAGAGAGAATACTGAGCCATTTTATTATACTGAGAAATAGGAATGAGTACAAGAGGTGATCAGAGTGATGGCACCTCGACTTGCACTAGGCAAGTGTAGGAATACTCTCAGAATATCGATTAAATGGTTGCTCTCTGATCTACGTTCAAGCTGCTGGAAAACTGTCGTGTAGCTGCTACTGCTGGAACAAGATGAGTATTTGGAATGGACAACCTCCGAAAATACCTCCCTTGAGGATCTACGCTATCCTCCCAAGGGCCACGCTGAGACTGAATGGAATCCTCCAAAATATGACCTCCCGCTCAACCAAAAGTCTCCAATAGGCAAGGGCTGTCCCCTTGTTCAATCTCCTGACCAAAATCCTCCAAAAGAATGCCACACTGGAGCTCCCTCAATATGGACTGCGTCCTCCCTCTCAAGACTGCGCAGTCAATAGATGCAAGGCTCCTCCACAAATGCCACAACTCATCCTCCTGCAAAATACTGATGGGAATGCCTCACCCGAGCAAGCACTCGAAGTCTCCCGGGGCTGAGGGTGAGATCTCCGAACGGAGACACTCAATGCACTAAACAGTGTTGTAGACAAGCTAAACAACCAGCGTGTTCAAAGTCGTAGTGACCAACTCAATATGCATAAACTTGAATGAGGAAATGAGGAGGCTCTCCTTCTTTTTATAACAATGGGCCTCTCTCAACCCTAGGCACCACCATCTCCTACATAGCCTCCATTTGGCCCACGTTGCCAACTAAACTGCGCTGTCATGGCCCACGTGGTCTAAGTGTGTCCCCCTCTACATGGTCTCTTGGCCCACTTAAGTCACAACGTTGAGTCTACTAGGGAGTACACTTTATTTTAGTGAGTTATGTCCCCCTCCCACTCACTTTATTTATATTTCTAACTATAGAAGGCAAAATTGATCAAAGTTAATATTTCCAATTAGCTATCGCTAATTGGGAATATTACAATTTACATGTTCATTGACGGGTTGGAAGAACCTTTGTGTGGGCTAGTCAGATCCACGACGCCTGCTACACTTCAGGATGCAGTCGGGAGGACCAGAGCTCCTTTCCCCTAGAGACTGACATTTCAGCCGAAGGGAAAGGACACGAGAGTTCCAGCTCCCAAGGGGAACCAAGGCCAAGGGCCTTTGGATGATGATACCTAGAGAGACTTGAGATGGAGGAAGTTATGCTTCACATGCTAGGAGCCATGGGCACTGAGTCATCGATGTGCCGCAGCGAAGGCACATTACATAGAGGTCTTCTTTGACAGTGAGGGGGAAGAAGATGCTTATGAGAGGTTAGAGACAGAGGACAGTGTTGTAGTGCAGAGAGGGGATTATCCACCACCTCCTCCCCCAGGAGCATGAGGAGCAACGTTTGCATCCACAGGAGGAGTCCTTGAATCCTTGCGAGGGGTTCTGAAGTATTTGACACTGCGTGTCCGCGGCACCGTTCAGGGATAGCGTGTTTCAGTTCTAGCAGACAGTGGGGCCACCCACAACTTTATTGATGCCCAACTGGTAGAGAGGAGGGGCATACAGACAGAGAACTTTGATGGCTTCTTAGTACTGGTACCGGGTGCCAAAAATATGCACTGTGCCAGATACGTTCCGGCACTAGCCGTGACCATGGGGACTTATATGATGACAAATCATTTTTTTGTGGTCGACATTCCAGACACCAACGTGGTGCTGGGAGTGCAGTGGTTGATCACGCTGGGGAAGGTCACCACATACTGGGAGACTTTGGAGATGGAGTGGACAGACAAGAAGAGAGGTAAACATGTGATGATTCGAGGCATGCACACGTATCCTCCACAGACAGTTTTGGCACTCTGGATGGAGGCAGACTTCTGAAAGGGAGATATAGAGAGGGAAGTGGAGCTGCGTATCTTAGAGGTAGGGGCCACAAGGCAGGTAGTTCACCCAGATGTGCAGTTGATCCTTGACATATATGCTACGGTTTTTGGGGATACACCTCCAGGACAACCATCGAATCGGGGGTTTGAGCACACCATCGAGCTTAAGCAGGGTATTCAGGCTATGATTACCACACATTATAGGCATCCCAAAGCCTATAGGGATGAGATTGAGAGAGCCATTCATGAGCTCTTAGCACTGGGACACATCCAGCCCAGTACTAGCCCATTTGCTTCTTTTGTTGTATTGGTGAAAACGAAGGATGGCACACTGAGGATGTGCATCGATTACCGGGCTCTTAATAAGAAGACAATGAAGAACCGATACCCCGTTCAGCGGATTAACGAGTTGATGGATGAGTTGAGGGGATCGAAATTCTTCTCCAGGATTGATCTGAGGTCGGGCTACCATCAGATCCGAGTGAGGGATCAAGATGTCCCCAAGACAGCCTTCAGATGTCATTACGACCACTTTGAGTTTTTGGTGATGCCCTTCAGGCTAATCAATGCACTGGCAACCTTCCAGTCTTGCATGAACCACATCTTCCTTGGTCAGTTGAGGAAGTTCGTGTTGGTATTCTTCGATGATCATATATAGCTGCATTTGGGAGGATCACTTGCAGCACATTGAGGTTGTACTGCGCATCTTGGAAGAGCAACATTTCTACGCTAAGCTCTCCAAGTGAGATTTTGGGTTGAAAGAGATGCTGTATTTGAGGCATATCATTGGTGTGGACGGAGTGAGAGTCCACAAGGAGAAGATCCGGGCCATCCGGGAATGGCCGGAGCCGAGGAATGTGACAGAACTTCAGGGGTTTGTAGGGATCTGCACCTACTACCGGAAGTTTGTCAAGGGGTTTTCCCAACTTGTTGCACCCCTCACAGACCTTACCAAAAAGGGGGCATTCAGTTGGACGAACACAGTGCAGAGAGCCTTTGACAGGCTCATGGAGGTGATGAGCAATTTCCCAGTGTTAGTCTTGCCGGATTTTACGCAACCTTTCATCTTGGAGTGTGATGCTTCAGGAAAGGGAGTGGGCACAGTCTTGGTGTAGGGAGGCCACCCCATAGCTTTCGAAAGCAGAAAGTTGTTGCCGCATGAGAGGTTGTATCCTATATACGAAAAGGAAATGCTGGCCATTATGCATGCATTGGCCAAGTTTCGACAGTATCTGGTGGGCAACAGGTTTCGAGTGAGGACTAACCACAACAACCTCCGATTTTTCCTAGAGCAGAAGCAGTTGCAGGAGAGGCAGCAGAAGTGGGTTAGTAAGATCCAAGCATATGACTTTGACATTGAGTATGTAAAAGGGAAGAACAACATAGTGGCTGATGCTCTATCCCGCATACCGACAACATTGTCGTTGATGAGTATAGACACAGACTAGAGGATTCATCTGTTGGTAGAGTACTCCAAGGACCGTTTTTCCTGTGAGGTGTTGGATGTCCAGATCACAGATGACAGGTACAGGCTGATGGACGAGGTCATTTACTTCAGGGACAAGATCTTCTTGATTGAGGATTCTCAGCTCAAGGAGAAGATATTGCGTGCCTCCCATGGCTCGCCATTGTCGGGTCATCAGGGATTCACGAAGACTTATAGGGCCATCAGGGAGAAGTTCTCTTGGAGAGGCCTTAAGGAGGACATACTCCGGCATGTCATGTAGTGCAAGGTATGTCAGAGGAACAAGGGGGAGATGAGTCACCCAGCTGGACTACTACAGTCACTTCCCATTCCAGAAGGAAAGTGGGAAAGTATTTCGATGGACTTCAGCACTGGGTTGCCCACGGTGCAGGGCAAGGACTGCATCTTTGTAGGCGTTGATCGACTAAAAAATTATGCTCATTTTTTTTCCATATCCGCACGATACACAAAAGCTTAGGTGGCAGAGCTGTTCTTCAGGGATGTTTTCAGATTGCATGGTCTCCGGAAGACCATAGTCAGTGACAGGGACAGCCGTTTCATGGGCAGGTTTGGGCAGGAGCTCTTTCATTTGGTGGGTACAGAGTTGACTCCGAGTACCAGCTATCACCCTTAGGCGGACGGGCAGACAGAGATAGTGAACAAGTGGCTGGAAGGCTACTTGCGAAACTATGTCACAGGGCAGCAGAAGGCATGGCTGCGTTGGCTACATTTGGGAGAATACTGCTACAACACCATTTTCCACATGTCTATCGGTATGTTTCCATTTTATGCTTTGTATGGTTATCATGCTTTGACTTTTGCTGATGTCATGTTTGGAGCTAGCAAGACCCCCAGGGCCAAAGATTGGATCCAAGAGAGTTAGGATATACTCCGGGCTCTTAAGGATAACTTAGCCATAGCACAGAACCAACAAAGTTATATGCCGACAGAGGATGGGTAGAGAGGCAGTTTGAGGTAGGGGAATTGGTCTACCTACGACTTCAGCCATACCTGCAATCCACGCTAAAGCAGAAGGGGGTTGAGAATCTCAAGCCCCGCTTCTATGGTCCTTACAGGCTGGTTCGCAGGATAGGGGAGGTTGCATATGAGTTGGAGCTGCCCACAGGTAGCAAGATCCAAAACATCTTCCATGTATCATGCCTGAAAAAGGCATTGGGGCAGCATGTGACTGAAATAGAGAAGCTTCCGCCTACAGATGATGGGGGCATTTGGTGTTACAACTAGAAGCCATCATTGACACCAGGGAGAGACAGTTGAGGAGAAGTACAGTTAGGGAGTACTAGGTGAGGTGGAGGAATTTAACGGATGAGGATGCCACTTGGGAGAATGAGAAGATTTTGTAGCATCCATCTTTGCAGTTGCTTGAGGACAAGCAACATTTTGGCAGGGAGGACTGTAATATTCCCAATTAGCAGCAGCGAATTGGAAATACTAATTTTATTCAGTTTTACCTTTCTAATGTTAGACAGTCAATAAGGGGGGTGGTGGGACCCATAACCCACACTTAGGAAATAATAATTCCCTATAGTCACTGAGGCAAATATTATTTAGCAGCGTGGGACCCAGGAGGACCAAGTGACAGCGCAGGGAAGGGGCGGCGTGGGCCAGGCAGCACAGTCGCTGCGTGGGCTAGGAAAATGCAGTGGCAGGGACACCGTGGCCAAGGAGGGACACCGCAGATGAGTGGGGCCCAAGGGGGAGCTAGGCTCTCAAGCATAAAAGGGAGAGGAGGCTCACCATTCATTCATTCATTCTACTATGCATCTTATGATTTCTATCTTTTGACATTGAGCACGCTTATGCTATTGAGTGAAGTCTGCAAGTGTTGTTCAGCACAAGGGTGTCTCTGAGCGAAGATCCCAACCTCAGCCTCAGGGGACTTTGACTGCCTGCTCAAGTGAGGACTTCCACCATTGTTTTTCAGTGTTTAGCAATCAACATCCTTCAGCCAGGAGCACGTAGTCTTTTAAACAGCGCAGTCCCTCTAGGAGATTACGCAGTTTGGAGAGGAGGCAGCACCGGGAGAGAGGGGAAGTAGGAGACTTCAGTCCGGGAGTATTGTGAAGGGATCAACCCTTCACAAATCATCTTTTGCAGAAGGAGGAGGCCATCAGTTATAGTTTATCAATTCAGGGCCAGCATACTCATCTGGAGTGCATGATTTTCCAAGGGAGGTCAATTTCTGGGGTCAGCCATTCCAAGATTCCTTCCTGGGTTTTTCGGGATATTGGAAGAGAGCTTGTATCCCAAGTTTCATATTTTTCTGAGCAGGGGAACAACCCCAAGGAGAAGCTCCATTCCAGCGGTAGCAATAGTTCCAACAGTAGCAGCAGCAGCAGTTTCTGGAGTTACGCAGTCCATGAGAGAGCAGCCATTTAGTGAGAGATTCTGAGAGTATTTCCAGCTTGCCTTGAGCAAGCCAAGGTGCCATTATTTTGATCACCTTTGTACCTATTGTTATCTTTCAGTTTATAATAAAATGGCTCAGTGTTTCTCCATATTTGCAGTATTTTTATGATGTCTCTCTATTTGCTGTAGTTACTTGTTTATGTTGCTTTATATTACTGTCTATTTCCTATTCGGAATATTACAAACAATCACTTATTATAAAACTTCTTTATGCTGCAATATTAGATAAGCATAGAACAAAGTTCCTTCCTGGGATTCATTGCTGAGGAGGAATATTCATGGGCCTGGATGGTGTATCCTTTGCAAGGATGATGATGAAACCACTGATTACTTATTTCTTGATTGTCGATTCTCTAAATTTTTTTGGGAATTTACTTAGTCTCTTTTCAATATTAACTCATCATGGAATGGAGCAAACTGTGGGGAGGCATGGCATAAATGGTGGTTGGAAAATTCTGATAAAAATAACAGAAATATTCCTTTAATAATCTCATTGGGCATTTCGCTTGCTCGAAACAAAGGGATCTGTCAGGACATTCCCACCTCCCCCTCTGTAATTGCAGCTGAATGCGCTTCGATCTTTTCTTTCCTTCCTTTTACTGATCATATCAAATTGCCTAGGAACATTAGAATTGAACAAATAAACAATGACATCACATGGGCTTATTTTGATGGGGCATCGAATGATCAAATGAGTATGGTTAATCACACAAATCTGAACAACTCAATATCAGCCTTAGTGGGAATT
Organism: Pinus albicaulis; assembly: GCA_034641835.2. Lineage (NCBI taxonomy): Eukaryota > Viridiplantae > Streptophyta > Pinopsida > Pinales > Pinaceae > Pinus > Pinus albicaulis. Next base: position 695,802,604 of record CM076583.1, on the reverse strand, counting down.
GGTAGTGGCACAAACAACTACTATGAACTTTTTACCCTAAAACTCCTTTTATGCTGGCTCATCCACTTGAGTATTGACTCGGTTCAAATCTTTGGCGACTCCATGAATGTCATAAGTTGGTTCAACAATACACAAAGATGTCAAAATTATGTGTTGCTTCCTATCCTTGAAGAAATGCATTTACTAAAATTGTCATTTGAACTCATTATCGTATGCCCTATTTACAAAGAATGGAACAGGGCAGCTGACCTCCTATCTAAGGATGGCTTACAACAGGATCTGGATGCATGGCACATAACGGCACAAATTGATGAAGATGTTTGTGTGTCGGACATTAGACCCTATTAAGTAGGGTCTTTGTTTACTTATCTTGATGGCTATTTTATTTTCCTACAGTACATGATGTATACTCTCTGGAGTTCTATGTACATAACTTATTTTTGGACATCTGTTTTTTGTTTTTCATAATGGGACAGAAGACATACTCTATATGGTTTTATTTGGGTTGTTTTCCCTGACCGGGAGGCCCTTGCTTTCTTGGAAAAGTTTTGACAGAAGAATTTTTTTTTACTGTTTTAATGACACTTTTGAGTGTTGAATTTTGTAACTGTGTACTCACAAAACTTTCTTGGACAGTTAACACTGTGGCCCTCAGGTGTGATTATACCACATATGGAATGCATAGGCATATACGACGTAATTTTTTATCTGAATAATAAAAAGTTCACTTTTTTCTTGGGAAATATATATATATATATATATATATATATATATAATTCAAATTCATATTCAATAATGAAATCATAAATAGACTAATAGTAATACATTGAAATTTGATCCACACATAACATTTAAATTCATAATTGAATGAAATAAAGACATACATTGATCCATCCTCATCATTCATTTTGATACATACATCATTCATAAGATATACCCATCATACATCCATACCATGAGATTCAATAATAAAATTCAATAATGAAATATTCAAATACATTGATCCATATCATTCACCATTTATTATTCTACAATCTACATTGATTTAACAATTAAATTCATCATTCTAGAATCTAAACTGAAAGCAAAGCAGACTAGTATATTAATATTACTATATACTATATACTAGATACTGAAGCTTGAACACTAAACTAGTAAATTACTAAATTCAATTTTTTTATAACTCAAAGTCTCCAACTCAAAAATAGTTAAGAGTGAGGAGTCAAGAATTAGTTTGAGGTCATCAATATCTAGTGTCACAACTCAAAAGTTAAAACTAGAAACTAAAAATGGATAATGAACACTGAAAATAAAATCAACATCAAGGACTCAATCTCAATGATTTGTCCTCTACATCCATCTGTTGCAAGAAGTCATTGGGACCATCAATGGGAATGTCGTTGTTTGAGTCAGAGTCATTCTCTTGATTAACCAACCGAACTCCAACCAAACCATGTTGTGGCAAGAAATAAAATTTGGGAAATGAATAGGTAAGTTAAACTAGGTAACTTTTTAATGTTTAGTTTAGATTTATTTTTTATTTTAAGTTTTGTTTTATTATTATTTTTTAATACGTGAATTTTCAAATTTTTTTAATATTTTAGGAGTCATTAAACAAATTCAAGGGGGGATGCATCCCCCCTCAAAAGGTTATGCCTAGAAGCACCCTTTCTGAGGGGGGACGCCGAGAAGCACCCCTTCTGGAGAGTCGCGTCCCCAACACTGGGGAAACACACCCCCTTGCATCTCTCCAAGACTCCCCAAAAAGGGTGTGTGGGGAAACACGACCCAAGACGTCCCCCCGTCTTGGGTGTGTGGGGTGCGAGGGGTCCATGCACCCAACCGTGGGAAATGCGTCCCTGTGGAATAGTGGACTCTGGTGCATTCTCCATCACCACATCAATATTCTCTTATAATCCACTATTGGAGCATCAACGACCAAGATTAAAACATAATCAATGGCTAGGATCATTTTTGGATCGATCAGTGTGAGTTTCTAAAGAATTCTCACCTTGACTTAATTAATTTTGATTAATTAGCCATATTCCCTAAGTTTAGACTTAGGAAATATTTAAAAATCGGCTAATAATATAATTAAGCCATCTCTAGGTGGAATTTCCAGAAACGATTTTTGGGTTTTGGAAATCTCATGTATTCTAGCCTCTCGACCAAATTTTGTGGCTAGTGTGAAAGTTTCAAAACATAAACCCTACTGCAGTGTCTTGATCTACTTTTCCTACTTATTTACTAAAGTATTCAGAAAAACATTAAAGCAGATACAAACTGCAGCCTACACATCTACAAATCATTTACTGAACAACACACACGTGACAAAATTACACAGATTTTTCAGACAAATGTCCCTGGAAAAACCCAATGTGGGAAAACCAGTGCAACAGCTCTAGAGGGTTTTATTATTATGCAAAACCTGAATACAACAATCTGGGCACCAGAAACTGTTTGCCCTACAGAGAAAATACATGGCAGTTGTACCTTTCAGTCGGAGACAGAAAATATAGCTAAATCACACCCTTAATCAAGATTTATAGATAATGAGCCTTTTCTGGCCCACTAGAAACCCTTAGCGCAATCTTCTCTAGCCTCTGCGTAAGCCCTCTGGCTCTGGCCCTGTGTCATTATGGAAGGCTCTGCTCTGCCTCTGCGTCACCCTTCACGTGGCCTCTGCATCAGCTTGGCTGGATTGCATCCCTCCTACTAGCCTCTGCGTCTCCCTTGTACGATGTTGCCTCTCTGTTGCTGTAATCTCGGCCTCGGATCAAACCATCCCTTGTCGATCTCTGCCCCTCACTACACTGCAAACTCACTTCGAATTCCTCAGCAAACCCCGCCCCAGAAATTTGACTTAGCTTCAGTGCTTCTGCAATTTGTGTGTGTGTTCTCCAACAGAGCCCAATCCCTTCTCTTATACTTTTCTTGTTGGCAAACCAATGGTCGTGATCTAATCTCTAATCGACGGCTCAGATTAAAAGAATACTTGATCCATGTCACTTAGAACATTTCATCACATGTGTAAATTAATTCACTTTATTTTTTTAAAATTTCCCTAAGTTAGACTTACGGTCCCCATTAAAAAAATTAATTATTTGAATAACTATTACACCAGATGGAATTTCTCCAAACGCTTTCTGGGCCATGGAGATCTCGTGTGTTCCATCCCCTCCACAAATTTTCGGAGCTAGAGCACACCCGATGCTACCCCAAAATCTACACACTCCCTCTTACCGAGGAGTGTGCTCTAGCAATACTTCCACATTGAAGCATTGCCCTGATCTCTGGAATCGGTTTCCGTGTTGCTGATGCTTGGCCTGCTGCCCTCCATCCACTACGCTGCTGCTTGCCTATGACTCTGCCATAGTCACTGCCACATATGTACTACAACTCCCTCTCAAATTGCTGCATCATGCTGCTTATAGCACTACCACTGCTAACTGTTGCACTGCAACTCAGTTGCTGAGAAGTAAGCAACTGAAGGACAATCACCCAACAACTGACAAACAAGTCAGTCGGGCTGCATCTCATCACTGAAGCACCCTCTATTGCTGCTCTACGCTCTCTTTGAAGCACTACATTGTCTGCTGCACTGCACTACGTAAGCACTGCCTCTGCGCTGCTGAAATCCCATCAGCCTCTGCGTTGTTGCTTCCACGCTGCTGCTGCCTCTCCTCTACATTGCTCCAGACTTCAGTGTCCCAACACTGCCTCTTCTTCTCCATGATCTTCTGCACCCACTACTCCAGTCATCCTACTACTATCTTAATGCTTCTGTAGCTCGTATGTGATCCACGAGTTTGGGCACCTCAAGGATCCCGCCACACATCTGTAGTTGCTCTACAGATCAATATCGCCCCACTTCCTTGGTTCATGAGCACTCATGGCTACGTCATCGTCACTTCCATCACCCCCTTTCGCTGATGTTGCCTTGGAATCAGAAGATTCCTTGTCCTTCCTCTTAGGACAAGAGCTGACGAGGTGTCCAAATTCGCCACATTTAAAGCACCAGACCTTTGATAGGTCCTTCTTCTTCTTCCCTTGTTGCCTCTATCCCTTAGATGCAAGGGTTGCATCCTCCTCCTCCTATTTCTTTAGTTTGACTCCATCGCTACTGCTTTGCTTCTTGGTTATTCTCCTGATTTCCTCCTGACCCACATGTCCACCCACGATGGTAACACTGCTCTGCCCAAGATGCTTTGGACAAACGTTTCCCATTCATCTGTGGCTGCATTCAGGGCAGTCCTCACCATGAGCCCTTCATCCGAAGTTGACCCCATAGCAACCAGTGGCTCCCAGATAGTATGAAGTCTAAAGAGGAAGGGATCGATTTCCTCTCCCTTTTGCATCTGGAACAACCGCATCTGATTCTCCAGAAGCATCTTCCTCTGGACGGAGCTTCCCTGATAAATCATGTTCAATGTTGTCCATGTCTCATTTTCCGTGTTTTTCCCGGCAATATGTGGGACCACGTGATCCTTTACTCCATCAATGATCAAGCGCTTTTCCCGCACATGATTCTCATTGAATTTCTTCGGGGGATTTTCATTGGTAGGCACAACTAGGACATTTTTTGCATGGTCCTTGATGCCGTACTCATCCAGGACTGTTAGGATTCTGACCCTCCAGATAACAAAGTTGGACACACCATCCAACCTATCCTAATCTCTTAGTCCATGAGAAACCATCTCTGCTCAATCTGTCTAACCACAAACTCTTCTCCCTTCTGTTGTTGCTATTCTCAGCAAAGAACTGGATCTAGGCTTCTTGGCGAAAGAACCCTCTAGAGAATGTGCTCCCTCTGACCAATGATTTTCCTCCCATAAATCCTTCACCAATTCTGATGAATCAGTCCTCTATGATCACTCCTCTTGATCAAACTCAAATTCCTTGGCTGGAGAATCTGCTGAGCGACTGTTCCCCTCCTGCTTTTGTCACCTTTGCTAGGCATTGTTCTGCACTAACAGAACCTATGCCACACCAGCAACTTCTGAAGATCTGAAACAACACTTCCGGTCTTGGCAAACTACACAACAACTTCCCAACTTGGACTGCGTCACCCTCCTGGTGCCGTGTCAGCTTCTGTGTGAGAATACTGGCTCAATGTCCCTCTTTTGGTGCTGCGTCAGCCTCTGCGTGAGAAGACTCTCTACATCACCTCTCTGGAGCTACGTCAGCCTCTGCGTGAGCAGACTGACTCTGCGTCACCCTTGCAGAGTCTACGTCCCTCTCAGTGATGCGCTACCTTCTTTTGGATCTCTGCTGCTTTAGCTGCCCTTCCTATGACAAATATCTTCAGCCACTTTGTTGGTGGATCAACTTAATCTGCAATGCTCTGATACCATGCGAAAGTTTCAAAATAGAAACCCTACTGCCGTGTCTTGATCTACTTCACCTACTTGTTTAATTAATTTAACAAGTTATTTACTGAATTATTCAGAAAAACATTAAAGCAGATACAAACTGCAGCCTACACATCTACAGATCATTTACTGAACAACACACACATGTGACAAAATTACACAGATTTTTGGGAAAAATGTCCCCGAAAAAACCCAATGCGGGAAAACCGATGTAGCAACTCTAGAGGGTTTTATTATTATGTAGAATCTGAATACAACAATCTGGGCACCAAAAATGGTTTGCCCTACAGATAAAATACACGGCAGTTGTACCTTTCATTCGAAGACAAAAAATACGGCTGAATCACACCCTCAATCAGGATTTACAGATAACGAGCCCTTTTTGGCCCAGTGGAAACCCTCAACGCAGTATTCTCTAGCCTCTGCGTCAACCCCCTAGCCCCTGCGTCACTCTGGAAGGCTCTACGCTGCCTCTACGTGGCCTCTACGTTAGCTTGGCTGGACTGCGTCCCTCCTGCTAGCCTGTGCGCTGCCCTGGTATGATGCTGTCTCTCTGCTGCTGTATTCTCGGCCTCAGATCAGATCATCCCTTGCCGATCTCTGCTCCTCATTGCACTGCAAACTCACTTCGAATTCCTCAGCGAACCCCGCCCCAAAAATTCGACTTAGCTTCAGTGCTTCTGCAATGTGTGTGTGTGTTCTCCAATTGACCCCAATCCCTTCTCTTATACTTTTCTCGTTGGCAAACCAACGACCCTGATATAATCTCTAATCGATGGCTCAGATTAAAAGAATGCTTGTTCCACGTCACTTAGAACATTTCATCACATGTGGAAATTAATTCACTTTAATTTTTTTTAATTTCCCTAAGTTAGACTTAGGGTCCCCATTAAAAAAAATAATTATTTGAATAACTATTACACCAGATGGAATTTCTCCAAATGCTTTTGGGTCTTGGAGAGCTCGTGTGTTCCAGCCCCTCCACAAAGTTTCGGAGCTAGAGCACACTCGATGCTACCCCAAAATCTCAATAGCTAGAACACATTCGATGCTACAAAAACTAACACAGGTTCCATTGAGGTGTCCTCCTCATGGATCATTACCTGGCTATGGGGGGGCCCACAATATTCAGTAGCAGGTTGGATCAGTGTCAAAGGTCCAGTCAGAATTGCAGAGTGACAGTTGCAAACTAGTAGCAGTCAGGTGTTGGGGAGCGCAGTGCAAAGTTGACAATAGTGCAGAGTGGCACAATGCAGAGTCAACAACAACGTGGATTCTTCAGTGACAGTGTAGAAGCTAGTAGTAGTCAGAGACTCGGGTGACAGATGCATCATAATGAGCACAGTTGCTTCATTATTTTGGATGCTTCTCAATTGTAGATGTTGCAGTAGCAGCAACAATAGATGAGAGGGAGTTGCAGTGCAGATGTAGAGTTGGCAAGAGTACAGGATGTACAGTGCAGTGTCAGTGGCAACACAGATGCAACAGTTTGGTTCAGCTAGATTCAGTGGCAGATGAATTAGAGTTACGCAATGGTTGATGGACAATGACTGAGGAAGTAACGCAATGACTAAGGGAACAACGCAGTGACTGAGGAAACAATGCAATCACTGAAGAAGCAGCTTTGTGACTAACGAAGAAACATTGTGACTGAAGGAGCAACGCAGTCATTTCCAGCAGAGTTTCTTGTCAGACATCAGCAGCGTGATAGAGGATGGTACAAAGACAAAGTGTTATGGCAAGGTGTGCAGCACTAGAACACAATCCTTGCTAAGAGGAAGTGTTAGTTTTTTTCGCATCAGATGTGTACTAGTCACCAACACTTGGTGGAGAGGCTAAAACATGAAATCTCCAAAACCCATAAATCATTTCTGGAAATTCCACCTAGAGATGGCTTAATTAGATAATTAACCAATTTTTAAATATTTCCTAAGTCTTAACTTACGGAATATAGTTAATTAAGTAGAATTAATTAAGTCAAGGTGAGAATAGTTTAGAAACTCACATGGATCGACTTCAAGATGATCGTATCCCTTGATTAATATTTAATATTAATCGTTGGAGTCACAACAGAGGATTATAAGAAGAAGTCGATGGGAACTTGGAGAAAACAGTTCGATTTCCTTGGCAAATCGATTTCCATAGAGTAGTAGTAGTTGTCGAAGAGCCAGAGATCGAAGCAGAGTCAGTGATGGTAAGAGATAGTGATCCAGAGGAATGTTCGTAGATCCGGAGAGGCAGCAACAAGGGGTCGAGTTATTTCCAGTGAGGCAATACAGAGGACTGCACAGTTTCTTCAGAAGAGCAATTTGATTTGGCTGGAGGAAAAATCGATTCAGCTTCTAGAGGCTGAGAAAATCTTCTAGAGGGTTGGAGAATCAATTTCCTCTGCAGAGACCAGTAGAACAACTTCATTAGAGGTAGTTCTAGGCTTAGAAGTCCAAGGGCATTTGCAAGCACTACATAGAAGTTGACGCAAAGGGTCCAGGAGGACGAGTTTTCTAAAGGAATGTTGTGTCGGGGTTGCTTGTGGAGGAAGGGAAATTCTCTTAGGTAATTTTGCCCAGATTTAATTGTTGTTTGGATTGCTAGTTGGAAATCCATAGATTGTACTCATATTTCACTGCTGCTTAATAATAAAAACCCTCAGTTGTTGCACCGGTTTTCCCAAGTTGGGTTTTTCCGGCGAACATTTTTCCAAAAATAACTGTGTTAATTATCATGTGTGTGCTAGTATGTTCTCATTTTCCAATGCTATTTTCTTGTGCAATTTATTTGTGAAAATCACAGTGTGAATTATTTGGTATTTTCCATAGCAAACTACAAAGAAATTGTTCAATAAAATTAACCATTGGGAAAATAATTTTCAGTTGCTGTGATAGATGAAATTTTCACATGGACAAGGGGAAGGGGAGTACTAGAGCCTTGTGGACCTAGTGGTCATGTGGAGCTAGAGAGGGAAGATGATGAAATAGGGCATGTAATGTGTAGAGGGGAGTGAAAAATATGAAACGGGAAAACGGGACCATGCTACGAAAATCAGGGTTTTCCAAGTAGTGCCCATCCTGAAGCTATAATCCAATAGGGGAGATCCCACAAGACTGGGGTTGAGGATTAACCCCCCCATTTAAGGTGAGGAAACAAGATTACAGTTGAAACCCTTCCTTCTTCCAAGTCACCCAATAATCCATACCCAATGTGCCCAAGGAAAAACAACCATAAGAACCCGATTGCACAATGAAAGACATACCTTTAGGATTGGATGGGCCACCTTCAAACATACGCTCTCGATAGATGGGTGAGGGGACATATGACTAACTGAGGGAGCAAAGATCATCTAGCACAGTATATCGGCTACACTGATGGTTGTTAGGGATTTTTGGTTGCCAGCTGAAGGAAATTCTAGGAGAAAAATTCTCCTATGGGGTCAGCCACTGGTGGTGGGTAACACAACCTATACAAAAAATAAGCCAAAACAACCTATACAAAAATGGCCGAAGCATTCACTAAAACAGTAGATGAATCACAATGTTTCAAAAATATGTAATGCCATTGAAACATATCAACCGTTTTTCAAACACATTTCACACAAGGAAACTTACCAAAATTCCCAAAACTTGTTTCCAGTGTTTTGGGGTCAGGTTCTTGATGACATAAGTCTTCAGTGAATGGATATAATTATAAAATAGGTGGTAAAAATGATTGATTGATTGACCTTTTCTTGGGGTCAGGTTCTTGATGACATAAGTCTTCAGTGAATGGATATAATTATAAAATAGCTGGTAAAAATGATTGATTGATTGACCTTTTCTTTAACCCAGACAGGTAAATAGTTTAAATTGAAGATTACACATCCATAACATAATTGAACATGTTGTCAGTGCTCTGATCCAGAATTAAATATTAACAGATGGAAAAAGTTCCACGTTTTAGCCAAGGTTGCTTTTCTGTTTGTTTCAAGCACATTGATGTTAAGGATGTTAGCGTCTGTAAGCCATGTGGAATTCTACATGATTTTTTTTATATTCAATTTTACGTAGTTGTATTTTATGAATGGGCTAACTGAAATTGAAATGCAATTTACAGATATCTCGAGAACATTGAGAATAATCCCGACATTGACATGAATCAAACATTGGGACATTTCATTCAATCGCATGGCTATTCACAACAGTTTCAAAATTGCTACTTGGTAAATAAATAGTGTAGGAAGGTTCTTTTTATTTATCTATTTCACTAATATTTGTAGATAGAAAGTTTAGAATGAGGAATTTGTAATGATTTATGAGTGATAACCCCTTGCAGATTCCTATGTGTTCATCAATCTGGCCCTGTTCTTTGAACAAGGTTATGGATTTTTCAGCCATTTCCGTTCTTTCCTTCTGCCTCAATCATTACCTACTCCAGGTAATATTCCAAATTGATCACAACTTCGATACGATTTTATTTGAGTAGCATGCACCTTAGATGCAATAGCACGAGATATAATTGTATTGACTTGTATTATCATCTTACCTTTGAGAACCTTCAAAGGTTATGATATTTTCCGTACTATAGCTTTTCTTAAAATTGAAGCAAATATATTAAAGAAAAAACATTGGTCAGGACACAATGTCGTTAAGTTGTTTTAGTTTGCACTGAATTGCAGATATTTAACCGACCACAATGGCTGACAGTTAAGGGTGGCTCTCATACTTATGTCAAGAAGGTGCAGTGAAACTCCAGGCCAAACACTTTGTTAACAAACTTGTTTTCCTTGAGAGTTAATCAAAACGATATCTTATAATCCAATAATACAGATAAAATGAACTTGAATAAGCAAGTTTTCTTAAGTTCACAACAATATTTTGTGGCTGGAATGAAAAGAAAATGATGATAATAACAGGTCATCGAAGAGCTTGCGAAAAGGGGTTGTAAGATTAAGACAAATTGCTCTGTACAAAGGATTTCAACCACCAAAGAAGGTAAATTTCTTCTTCCTTACAGCCTGTGACATTTCCTCACTCTGAAGCATAAGTTCTTAATTAAAACCATGGAAGTTGGAATGAAACAATGAGATAAGACGAGATTATTTTTATTAATGTACAGCAAATTATCACATATAAGTCAATGGGACTGCTAAGTACATCAGTAAAAATATAATGTTGTAGCACCAAAACAGCACCTGAAAAAACATGACCTAGGCAAATCTAGCTTATGCTGAGAATGATCCAAATTCTAAGATCTAACAAAGAGAAACAAAGAGAACCGAAATGAAGAGATGATGCAGATACATCACTTTGTATGTTAGTGTGAACCATTCTCAACTTTCGATTTCCTGTCCGAAAATCTAATGCCCCAGCTCTCTCAGTGTTTCTTGACCAAAGGCAATTGATAATCAGAGTATCACTGCAACACCTAAGATTACCTTTCATTCTCCCCTTTATCATACAAGTACTTTTTTTTTGATAAACCCACATGCCTTCATATATTTTATAGGGTATTACATGCAACCCTTCAGTCAAACCATTGCAAAGAGAATATTAAAGGCTCCCTTGAAACTTGACATCAAAATGATGGTTGTTAACCTTCATGTTATAGCGGTAAAAACATAAATTTCAATATGAAAACACTAGCAGCCTAATCTGGGATTAGAAAATTTCTTCACAAAAGAAAGTCAGTGGGATTCATTGAGTTCAGTTCATGCCATAGTTATTTTTCCACCCTTCCCAATATGAAGATTTCAATAAGCTAATTATTGAAATGTTCTCTTAAAGTGTATTTATATCACCTAGCCACTGAGCCAGTCTTCACAAAATAAATCACCATGGGATTCATTGCAACATTCAATACAAGAAAATTTGTTAATGCAATTCTGCAGTATTTTGTAGTTTGGGTTAATTTCATGACTCCTATTCATGGCTGCTTCTTAATAGTATTTTAAAGTCTGTTTATATACTTATCAAAATGCCATCTTATGCGAAGGTATGGCATACATTCTTGGCATGCCAAAAACCACTGACTATTGTATTAGTAGGCATATAATATATTAAGTTAACTTTTTTCAATTTCAAAATATAGTTAATTTATTACTTCATTCGAAACCTAAAGGCCAATTTCTAAGAGTTTTTGTAATATGTGAAATTTCCTTGATTGCAATTACTGGAAATTTATCTCCTAACTGTTCTGCAATTTATTTGTTATTATGACAAATATGGATAAATTCACAATTGCAATTTTCACTAAAAATAAAATATGTTGCAGAAAATAAAATGGAAGCTGAGAAAATATGCACACACACAATAAGAATCGACACAATAATTTTTGGACAATAGTCCCTGGAAAAACCCCGAAGGGAAAACTGGTGCAGCAGATGAACGTTTATTTTATTATCATGCAGCAGTAAAATTTGAGTACAATAATCTGGATGCCTTATAGGCAATCCTCCAGCAAATCTACTGGCAAAATAATTTGGAGAAATTTCTCCTTTCTACAAATAATATCGGTCTCCCTCTGACCTGCTTGAACCCCATTGATGAAACTTGGCCTACAGGAATTTGCACTGCCAAATGTTGATTTTTGGTTAGCATCGGATGTGCTCTAGCTCCGAAACTTTGTGGAGGGGCTAGAACACATGAGATCTCCAAGACCCATAAATCGTTTGGATAAATTCCACCCAGAGCTGCAGTTATTCAAATAATTAATTAATTTAAATGGAACTTAAGTTAAAACCAAGGTTACTTGGGAGCGGGAGCGCCATTTTCAAAAGCTCCCGGTCCGGAGCGTTTCGGGGAGTGTTTTTTTTAAATATATATATATTTTTAATATTTTGATGCATATATGTCAACAAAAGCATGTAGAATGATGAATTAGACATAAAAAACATAAAAACTAAGTCACCGGATACTCTTAAAATGCCCTCGAATCCCCGAATCCCCGTACCGGATACTTGCACGTACCGGATTCGGCCCCAATTCAAAGGATACGACGTTTCTGTACGGGGTACGGCGTATCCCGACCGTATCTCGTTTGGATACGCCGTATCCCGTAAAACCGGATACGGCCGGGCCCGCGGGTTCAAAAAAGCGTTGTTTTTTTTATAAAGGGGGGCTTTTGCTCATTGTTTTTCACCAATTGAGGAGGATTTTTCAGGAGAGGGCATCAAGCTTATGGCCCTAGTATTTATATGTGATTCATGGTAATGTTAAATTCTTAAATTCTTTTCCTTAATCTTCATTTTCATCCTTTTAAAATTCTTAAATTCTTTTCCTTAATCTTCATTTTCATCCTTTTACTTAAATTTTTAACATTACCATGAAATGACTCAGGATGTTTGAGAGTGGTTCCGACCTCATTGAATTTCATATGGAGAAAGTAGAATTTTAGATCTCATTCAAAATCCAGCAGACTTATCAGTTTTTCAGGATTTCAGGATTGGGTTATTGCAATGTTTCCATCGAATTTTGTCATGTATTAGGGTATGGAATTCGTATTTAATCAAGAGCAGTGAGCACCAATCCCTCTATGTACCTTGATGTTAGTGACATTGGTTGTCAAACTCCTCTATCATGACCCTACTAAAAATGTACCCATCACTCAAACAAAACCTTGACTATCTAAGATGATAGATAAATCTATGTCTAAATCAATGAATTAAGTATGAATTTGTGTAAAAAATATCTAATTTTTAATATATTAATACATATATATTTTAAAAATATATATATTTTTTAATAAAATAATATATAACGTATCGTATCCCAGAAGTATCCTGTTCCGGGGTCACCGTACCCGTATCCGATTCTTCGAATCCCAGTATCCCCATATCCCCGTATCCCCGTATCAGGTGACTTAGCATAAAAACATAGATTGAATCATATAACATCAATCATCTAGAAGTTATAATCTTCATCAACCACGCCCACAAGTTGGAAACATACAACATATTGACTCTTGAGTCTCGCGAATCATCAATCTGAAGATTTCAAGCTTTCAAAATTCAATATATAACATTTATCATCATTGATATATATCATAATTTATTTATCATCATTGATTCATTGATTTCAAAATTCAATATATAACATTTATCATCATTGATATATAACATTTATCATCATTGATTCATTGATCACCATATAACTTTCATGAAGCATCATATTCATAATTCATAATGACTTATAAATTTATAAATGCCAACTTCAAAGTTTCACCTTTCAAATTCAAACTTCAAACTTAAATTGTCATTAAATATGAAAGAGTCAAGTTTCAACTGTTCAACAGTTATAAAAGATAAAAACTACTAGAAATTAGAAAAGACTAGTAAACAACAAATCTATTTTATCTATTGGCTGGCCCCTTGCCACGCCCACAAGAAATGTCTAATTTGTGAGAACCACGAGGCATTGGTGGTCTTCTAGTACTCTCAAGAGTACCACGTCCACGACCATGACTAAAAGGCGGAGGGCAACGTGAGGATGTAGGTGGAGGCTGAATCTGCAAAGGAACAATAGTTGGATATCGAGCACTGGCACTGGCACCCGCACTGCTACTGGATGGTGGGACTGGCCCTGTGTGTGGTGGTGGCATGGCTGTTGATGCTTCATCATCATCCCTCAAAAGTTTTGCTTTCAATTCTTTCATATGTACAGTACTGTCCTCCAGATTATCATCCTCTAGGTTGTTGTCCCAAACTTTATATGATTGATCCTCATATGCTCGATCACAATAATGACTCAACAACCTCAAGTTGTAATGCACATAACCAAGCTTTCAGCTCGATTTTCATTCTGCCTATTTCTTCTCACATTATGTATGACGCTGTAGGTGCTCCAACACCTCTCTGCAGAAGAAGTATTCACAACTTGTGAGAGAACTTTTTTTGCCAACTTTGGCAAAAATCCCATGCTGCCATATGCTTCCCACCATGTGAGAGCATCAAATCTGTCTCTGTCTTCCATTGCATGGAAAGAACCAAAGTTACCAGTGCAACTGAAGTATCTGCCTAATTCCATGCGCAATGCAGCACACTCCTCCCTGTTGGGGACCAACTTGTCTAATGCCTTCATGTATCCCTGTTGTACCTCTGGATCTGTGTGAGGTTTGATCCTAACCCCACCTCCAGGTGCAGGTTGGCCCAACCAAGATGGAGAGTAGTATTTTGGCATAAGGATATATGCCAAGGCATGTAGTGGAACATTGAGTTTATTCCACCGTGCACACACACAGTCGTGAATCATTGCATACAAGTTGGGATCATTATCCTTAACAACATCTTTTATTTCGCCCAACATGCTATCCATATGCTCATAAACCTCCCCAATCACTGGTTTATCTGTATCTGAAAAACGAATCATGTGATAAATGGGCTTGGTGAAGTTCAAAATTTCCCTCACCCGTGCCCAAAACAAAGGGTCAAGGGCGGTCTCCTCCACGTTCAAAACCTTGCCTGTCAACTATTGTCGCTGCCTTGTCCTTTAATACCTGCCAGTGTGGGCTTGATACCATTGCAACTAATGACTCTGTTAACTTCAAAAGGCGCCTGAAGGTGAGGTAATAGCTAGCAAATCTAGTCTTTGCTATCTTCAACAACTCCAATTTGGAGTGAGTACAGAAAAGCCCATGGGTATTGCTATGATTTGTAATAAATTTTATCATTTTCTTACCTCTCTTGTACAAATCACCAAGCCATTTGAATTGAGGTTGTTTGTTTTTAATGATATCATGCATCAAAAGGTTCATTGTGTGAACCAAACAGCCAGACCAAAATATGTTGGGGTATTTATCCTCAATAATTGCTCCTGCTGCCTTACAGTTAGCAGCATTATCAGTGATGACTTGGATGACATTGTATGGCCCAGTATTTTCAATTATTTCAAGTAATGGTTCTGCAATGTTAATGCCGGTCTTGAATTTGTCTGAATAATCATATGTTGAAAGGAATATTGCACCACTAACCGACGCAGCCAGAACACTTATCAATGGCTTTCCTTTTACATTGGTCCATCCATCAGATACAATGGACACCCCATGCTCATTCCAAGAATTTTTCATTCTAGCCAAAGGATTGTTTATTTTAGCTTTTTCATGATCAAGTCCCACGGTTCTGGCCTTGTCATACCCAAGGCTCCTGTATCCTTTGGGGGCATCATTAATGGCAGAAACCATTTCATGGCAATAAGGTGAGCGAAGAACATTGAATGGCACCCCACATGCATATAGAAACCGGAAAGTTTTTGAATCCGCATCATTCCTACACCCTTCGTCAAGGAAATCGGATATGGTTCTATGCCTTAAGGAGATGTTTGGTCCAGGTGTGCCTCCATATCCACTGCCATGGGTGGAAGTTGATGGACTTCTTTGTCCATGATGTGATGGACCTGATGGTGTATAAGAATCAATGAAACCCCTAGATCTTTTAGATCTCTGTAGGGCAGCCTCCTCTTCCTTTCTATATTTCTCTCTCTGTGTTGCTGGCACACGGATACAAATTTTGATTCCTAGATTTTTGTCTCCATCCCTTGGCATTTTCTCACAAAGGTGCCTTCTAGCATGGGTGTATGAACTTGTGTATTCTTTATTGCAATGGGGGCAAAGAAATTTAGTGGTTCCACGACCTTTCCCTCCCTACCTCTGAACATATTTCCACAAAGGTGTTTGACTTTGGTCTTGTCTAGTTGGGGTATCTGTGGCCTCATGTTCTCCACTCTCCCCTTCCTCCTCAACATACTCCTCCTCCTCTTCAGGATTTTCATCAAATCCACTATAGCCCACTTCTTCATCCTTCTCTTCTCTAATGGGCCTCTTTCTTCTACTCTCCAACACCATTATTACAAAGAAAGGAACCAACATGAAGAAAATCCCTAGCCATATAGCCATGATGTTTCAAGTTTCAAGTTTCTAGCTTGCAAAAAAAATGAAGGAATGCCAAATGGGAATGGGAAATGCAACATAGGAAAAAAACAATGCAATTTTTCACTTTTCAACACACTAGAATGCAACATTGAGAAAAAAAATCAAGTTTTCATTTTTGAACAATTTAAAAACAATTCCTAGAAAATAAAAAAACTAGATTAGAAGACCTACCTCTTTCTTGCAATCCTCCTCTTGCTTGCAAACTTTCTCTCTCCTTGGCACTTCCGCTCTCCAACTCTCCAAATCGCTCTGCTCCTCTTGCTCTCTAAATCGCTCTCCTCTTGCTCCTCTTTGCTCTCTCACTCTCAACTAAAACGATAAAAACAAAATGAGGGGGGTGGGTTTTTTATTTACCCAACCCCCTCCCTCATTTCCAAAAAAAAATCAAAATTCGACGCCAATTTTTTTTCTACGCGGCGGGAATCGTTTTTCATGTCGGGGAGCGTTCGGGAGCGAACGCTCCCTGACCGCTTCCCGCATTAAAAAACCGCTCCCGAAGCGTTTTTTTAATGGGGGAAGCACTCAGGAAGCGTTCGCTCCCGAGCGCTCCCTGAAACGCTCCCGAAAAGACAGGGAGTGTTTTTTCAGGCTCGGAAGCGCGCTCCCGAAAACGCTCCCCTCAGGAAGCATTTTCGAGAGCGCGCTTCCGAGCGCTCCCGAACGAAGCGCGTTTTGGGAGCGGGATCGAGGGGGGGAGAAGCTTCCCTGCAACCCTGGTTAAAACTTAGGAAATTTAAATAATTAAAGTGAATTAATTTAACATGTGGGTAGAAGCTTCTAAGTGACGAGGATCAAGTCTAATTTAATCTTAGTCGTCGATTAGAGATTAGATCACGACCGTTGATTCATCAACAGGAAAAGTATAAAGGAAGGCTTGAGGGTCAATTCGAAAACACACACAAAGTTTGAATCTAGAAATCGAATTCTTCTGACGGAGTAGTGCTCGGACGAAGATCAGATCTGAATGACTCGGTGCAGCAGTGAGGGGCAGAAGCAGTTGTTGGTTGAGGACCAAGAGTATATATCAGAGGAAGGGAAGCAGAGATGCATAAGAAGTAGTGCAGCCACCAAGAGAGGTGACACAGTCCCTAGAGGGGTTGACGCAGGCCCAGGCAGGGCTCACGCAGGGGCAACGCAGAGCATCCGAGAGACAATACGAAAATAGCTGAAGATCAGGGTTTCTGAGCCAGAAGGGTTGAAACTCGATTTTCTGATAGGCAGATCATCGTAGAGAAGGGGTGACGCAGTCCTCAGCCAGACCCACACAGGCCTACGCATCTACTGCACAGAGGAAGCCGAGGTTTCACCAATTTCTGATCTGAATCAACCAGGAGTTGCATTGTGAGGTAAAACTCACTATATTCATATGTCTGCCGAGGATTTTCTCTATTGGGTGAGCCGGATTTTGGCACCCTAGTTGTACTCAAATTACTGCTGCTTAATACAAACCCTCAGAACTGTTGCACCAGTTTTCCCGCATTGGGTTTTTTCGAGGAAATTTGTCCAAAAATAAGTGTGTCCTTTGTCTGATTGTCTCATTTATTTTTCAATACTTGATCTGTATATTTGTGTAGACTGTAGCGTATTTACATTAATATTTTCCTGAAGCATTCAGAAAATAATTTGTTAAATTAATGAAAACAAGTAGGTAATGTAAATCAGATTTCTGCAGTAGGATTTTTGTAACTTAGATTCAGAAATTTTCACACGGTATCAGAGGTGTTACACATCAAGTAGAGTTGAATTCATCAGTGAAAGGACGAAGAAAAATTTGTTGCAGGAAGGCAGTTGTCCCAAGTGACAGCATTGAACCAGAAAGAGGCAAAGAAAGGGTGACGCAGTCATCAGAGAGGCTCACGCAGAGCCTGCGTCAGCCAGCTAGAGTGACGTTGTAGCTGCAGGAGGCAGCGCAGTAGTTGTTGGGCCAACACAGAGGTTTCTGAGCATAAATTCTTCCAGTTGTCGTGGCTGGAGGTGCAATTCGATTTTCTTTTGAAGTTGTTGGTGGGGCATTGTTTCTATTGGTGCAGAAAAATGTCTAGTGAGGCAGTGGCAAAGTAGAGGGAAGCAGGTCCTCAGAAGACTTCTTGCCAAGAAGTCTAGATCCAGTGTTGATGAGCAACAAAGGGAGATCGGAGAGGAGTGTTTCGACATCAGTTGGAAGAAGGATTTCCGTAAAGGAAATCGATATTCAGAGGGAGCTCGTTCCTTAGAGGGTTTCTTGTGCCAAAGAAATCCACATCCAATTTTTGTTGGGGCAACAACAAAAGAGGGAGAAGAGAACTTGTTTGACATCTTTTTGTTGAGCAGAGATGGCCTCACATGGACTAAGGGATCAGGACAGGTTGGATGGAGCATCCAACTTTGTCATCTGGAAGGCCAGGATCCTGGCGGTTTTGGATGAACATCACATGAAGGATTGTGTCTTGAATGCAGTTGCTATCCCTGTTGATGTTGATCCTCTCAAGAAGTATGAAGAGGCTCAAGCGAAGGAAAAATGCATGATCATGGACGGAGTCAAGGATCATGTGATCCCACATATTGTTGAGAAGAACACAGCAAGGGAAATATGGACTTCCTTGACCACACTGTACCAGGGAACTTTTGTCCAGCGGAATATGTTGCTTGAGAATTAGCTGAGATTATTTCAGATGTAGAAGGGAGAAGAGATCGACTCCTTCCTTATCAGATTGAAATCAATCCGAGATCATCTTGTTTCCGTAGGGGCTACACCAGATGAAGGTCTTATGGTCAAGACTGCCCTTAATGTAATCTCTGAAGATTGGGAAAACTTTGTCCAAGGTATTTTGGGCAAGGCCACTCTTCCAAACTGGGAGGAGATGTGGGCAGCTCTTCGACAACAAGAGATCAGAAGGATGACGAAGGCCGGAAGTAGTAACATGAGGATCAAAATCAAGGAGGAGGAAGAGGAAGATGCGCCTCTCGCATCTAAGGGGTAGCAGAGAAGGAAGAAGAAGGACCTCTCAAAGGTCATATGGTTCAGATGTGGAGAATTGGGACATTTCGCCGCACGGTGCCCTCTGAAGAAGAAGGGCAAAGAAGAATCTGACTCGAAGGTTGCTGCTGCTAAGGATAATGATGATTGTGCCATGAGTGCTCATGTACCTCGAAAGAAGAGGTGGGGCGACATTGATCTGTAGTTATTTGAACTTCAGTGGAAGGGGCAGGATTCTTGAGGTGTGGAAACTCTTGGATCACATACGGCTATGGGAGCCCTTAATGACGATATCAGAGTGACAAGTGTTAGTTGGTGCGAGAGATGATGGAGAAATAGAGGCAGAGCTAGAGTGCTGAAGTCTAAAGCAGCGTAGTGCAGAGCAACAACAACGTAGAGGCTTCAGAGGGTCAGCACAGATTAGCAGCAACGGTAGTTCCAGCATCGAGGTGCATCCAAAATGACCAGTATGTCAGTTTTTGGGTTGTCTTTCAGTTGCTTAACTCTCAGAAGCTGAGTTTCAGTGCAATAGTTAGCAGTGGCAGTGTTATGGGCAGCATGATGCAACATTTGAGAGGGAGCTGCAGTACAGATACAGCAGTGTCAGTCACAGTGACATGGGCAGTAGTACAGATAGCAGCAGCGTAGTGGATGAGGGGCAGCAACCGAGCATCAACAGAAGTATTGGTAGAGCACATTCCTCGCTAAGAGGGAGTGTTGATTTTTGGGTAGCATCAGATGTGCTCTAGCTCCAAAACTTTGTGCAGGGGCTAGAACACATGAGATCTCCATGACCCAGAATTGTTTGGAGAAATTCCACTCGGAGCTTAAGTTATTCAAATAATTAATTATTTGAAATGGAGACTAAGTTAAAACTTAGGGAATTTAAATAATTAAAGTGAATTAATTTAACATGTGGGTGAGAAGCTTCTAAGTGACGAGGATCAAGTCTAATTTAATCTTAGCCATTGATTAGAGATTAGATCACGGTCGTTGATTCATCAACAGGAAAAGTATAAAAGAAGGATTGAGGGTCAGTTGGAAAACACACACAAAGTCTAAATCTAGAGATCGAATTCTTCTGATGGAGCAGTGCTCGGATGAAGATCAGATCTGAGTGATTTAGTGCAGCAGTGAGGGGCAGAAGCAGTTGTTGGTCGGAGGACCAAGAGTACATATCATAGCAAGGGCAGAAGAGATGCAAAAGAAGCAGTGCAGCCACCAAGAGAGGTGACAAAATCCCTAAAGGGCTGACGCAGTCCCACGCAGGGCTCATGTAGGGGCAGCGCAAAGCATCCGAGAGACAGTCTGGAAATATTTGAAGATCAGGGCTTCTGAGTCAAGAGGGCTGAAACTCGATTTTCCGAGAGGAAGATCAGCACAGAGAAGGGGTGACACAGTCCTCAGCCAGACCCACACAGGCCTATGCATCTACTGCACAAAGGCAGCTGGGGTTTCACTAGTTTCTGATCCGGATTATCCGGGAATTGCAGTGTGAGGTAAAACTCACTATTTTCATCTATTTGCAGAGGATTTTCTCTGTTGGGTGAGTTGGATTTTGGCACCCTAGTTGTACTCAGATTACTACTGCTTAATAATACAAACGCTCAGAACTGATGCACCGGTTTTCCTGCATTGGGTCTTTCCGGGGACATTTGTCCAAAAATAAGTGTGCCTTTTGTCTGATTGTCTCATTTATTTTTTAGTGCTTGATCTGTATATTTGTGTAGGCTGCAACGTATTTACATTAATATTTTCTTGAAGCATTCAGAAAATAACTTGTTAAATTAATGAAAACAAGTAGGTAATGTGAATCAGATTTCTGCAGTAGGATTTTTGTAACTTAGATTCAGAAATTTTCACACCTAGCATAGGAATTTTGCACTTCCTACTAGTTGGCTCCAGGTGAGTCATCCTACCTCCCTTTGCCACTAGAATAAATTAGCTTTTCTTCCTGGAACTCGATTTGACCTCCGACAACTCCACAAACCTTCTTCCAACAACTTTCATTGGGTTTGTCGTTGCTTGCACTGGCTATTCGGCCTCTCTGGAAAAATATTTCAGCCTCCCTACTACTGTTGATCTGCTGCTGGGAACCTCTACTGAAAAAATCCTCTACTGCTCCCTCAACCACCGATGCTCCTCCTTTGGCTCGAACTCTTCTTCCTTGTTGAATCACTGCCTTGAATAGCTCAATTTGCCTAAGGAACTCACTCTCCCTCTTGCTCGATGTATCTATCTCCATCCCATCGATCTTCTTTTATAATCCTGTGAAAATTTCACCACTGAAATCCTATTGTAGCAACTGGAATTATTTCTCCTAATTGTTAATCAAATTTAAAAATTTATCTGCTACGACAAATATCAAAATAAATATACTGCAACCTTCACAAATAAAATTCTGCGGAAAAAATAAATCGTTGGAAGCTAAGAAATTCTAAACACACATAAAATTTACAATTATTTTTGGAAAAAAGTCCCCGGAAAAACCCAATGCGGGAAAACCAGTGCAGCAAACGAGGGTTTTATTATTATGCAACAGTGAGAAATTATGAGTACAACTAGATGCCGAAATATGGCAATCCTACAGAGAGAAATTACTGGCAAAAATCTAGTGAGGAATTTCCTCACCCCACAGGAAAACCCTGACACAACTTGCCTTCAAAAAACTCGGCCCTCTAATCCTCTACGATAGCCTCTGCACTGCACTACGCAGCCTGCTTGACGTCAAGCCTCTGACTGGTCTCTGATGAAGTCGTTTTTCCTTCTGCTGACTGGAAAAAATCTTCTCCAACACTATGGGACTCCTTCCCGACCTTTGGAACTGACGACGCCTTTCCCTCTCTGAAAATCGAACTTGCCTCTAGAAACTGTTGTGCAGTCCCTGTGTCAGCGTCTTTGTGACTCTTTTGCCTCTCTGCAAATGCACTCATTGGATCTGGAGTACTTCCTCCAGCCTCACTGTCTCTGCCCCTCTCTCACTGCTTCGATCTTTGGCTCTCTCCGGCAATTGACTGCTGCTACTCTGAAAATTGATTTGCCAAGAAATCGAACTACCCAAGTGACTTTCCATCACCACATCGATCTTCTCTTATAATCCTTTGTTAGAGCACCAACAACCAAGATTAAAACATAATCGATGGCTAGGATAATTTTTGGATCGATCCATGTGAGTTTCTAGATGATTCTCGCCTTGAATTAATTAATACTGATTGATTGACCTGTTTTCCTAAGTTTAGACTTAAGGAAAATTTAAAAATTGGTTAATAATCTAATTAAGTCACTTCTAGGTGGAATTTCCAATAATGATTTCTGGGTTCTGGAGATATCATGTATTCTACCATCTCCACAAAGTTTCGTGGCTAGAACACATCCGACGCTACAAAACCTAACACTCCCTCTTGGCGAGGAATGTGTTCTAGTGTTGTTGCACACCCTGTAGCAACACCCTGTCTCTGCATCATCTCCTGTCACGTTATTGATGTCTGGCTGCTGTAGCCCACCAACTACTGCACAACTCTGATATACGTTGTATCTGTGCCGCTTTTGACCTTGCTGAACTGCTGCCAACACTGCATATACAATACAACTCTGTTGTTGCTGCTATTGCAACATCTGCAACTGAAAAACATCCAAAATATTGAATCAATTGTGATTAGTACAATGACTCTATTACCTGAGTGTCTTACTGCTACTAGTTACTGCACTGTCCACTGAGGACTCTACGCTGCTGCTAACTCTGCACTGCTACAAACTCTGCACTATGCTCCCCAACATCTGACTGCTACTAGTCACTGCAACTTTCACTCTGGTATTTGATTGCATCTACTATCATTGATCCATCCTGTTACTAAATATTGTGGGCCCTCGTAGCCAGGTACTGATCCAAGAGGTGGACTCCTCAAGGATCCTGCTCATCTGTAGCTCTCTGGGACTACAACACCAAGTCACGCCACCTCACTTCTGGAGGTATATCGGCGAACATAGCAAAGTCTTCCTCCAATCTAGAGGAGATCCTATCGATCTCTACTGAAGCTTCCTGTTGGTCCTGCTTCTCCTCCTTTTCCTTCTTCCTGAGAGAACACTGGGTACTGTAGTGATCGAGTTCATCATACCTGAAGCACTTGAAATTTGACAGGTCCTTCTTCTTCTTTCTCTACTCCCCCAGTCCCTGATTGGAACCCTTAGATGCGAGGGCCACGTTCTCTTCCTCCTTTACAACCTTCGATCCACTGCTGTTGTTGCCACTAATAGAGCTCTTTAGAAGAGCTCGCCTCTGTTCCTCCTGCTGCAATTCAACCCACATCCTGCCCCACTCTAGCGGCTTGTCTCTACCCAATATGCTTTGGGCAAAGACCTGCCTCTGTGACACTATTGAGTGCAAATCTCACAAGCTCTTTGGGTTGAGGCGCTTCCCCAACAACTGACAGCTGATCCAATACTTCCTGAATCTTGGTATGGTAGGGGTCTATGCCTTCCCTTTTTTGCATCCAGATGAGCCTCAGCTTCTCCTCTAGGTACATCTTTCGTTTTTTGGAAGTACCCTAATATAACGTGGAGAGAGCATCCCACATTTTTTTGGCAGTATCTTTGCCAGATATATGTGAGACTATATGCACACAGACTCCATCCATGATCAACCACTTCGCCCACGCCATTTCCTTCCTATATTCCTTCAGTTAATATGCATCTTGAGGAACTGCCATTACATTATCAATGTAGGCTTTCAGGCCAAATTCATCTAGAAGGAAGGACATCCTTGCCTTCTAGATGACGTAGTTGGAAGCTCCATCCAGCCTGTCCTGATCACGAAGACCAACAATGGCTATCTAAACGAATTGTCAAAAATTCCCTCTTTCCTTCTGCTTGATTGCTGCACTGTTACTCGCACTCCCTTTTGGAGTGAGAAGATCTGTTCACAACTACTGCCAATCTGCAAGGAAAATTGATATTATTGAGACTAGAAGTTCCCTAAGGAACCTTTTCCCTTTGTGTGTGCTCTTCTCTCTTCCACCCCAACGTTGGTTTTGCTTTCACGTATTGCTGCAAAAACCCTCCGTGTCCAGCTAGAGATATGCCCAATGAAATAACTGAGCTACTCCCTCTGCCTCTGGAATCACTCGATTTGGAAGGATCAAATTTTTCTTCCCCTTTCTCAGAAAAATCTAACTTCCTCAAGCAACTCGACCTCCTAGCAAAAAGACTGTGCTGCCCTTGGGAATTTCGGCCTGCTACCCACACTGAGAAGTGAAATTCCTTCTTTTCGCCTTTAAGCTCTCTGGCTGATCAACTGCGCTCTGATACCATATGAAAATTTCACTACTGAAATCCTATTGCAACAACTGGTATTATTTCTCCTAATTGTTAATTAAATTTAACAATTTATCTGCTACGACAAATATCGAAATAAATACACTGCAACCTTCACAAATTAAATTTTGCGGAAAAAAATAAAACGCTGGAAGCTGAGAAATGCTAGCACACACACATAAAATTAACACAATTATTTTTGGACAAAACCTCCGGAAAAACCCAATGCGAGAAAATCGTTGCAGCAACTGAGGGTTTTATTATTATGCAGCAGTGAGAAATTCTGAGTACAGCTGGATGCCAAAATCTGGCAATCCTTCAGAGAGAAAATACTAGCAAAAATCTAGTGAGGAATTTCCTCACCTTACAAGCAAACCCTAACACAACTTGCCTTCAGAAAACTCGGCTCTCTAACCCTCTGCATCGGCCTTTGTGCTGCACTTCATAGTCTGCTTGATGTCAAACCTCTGATTGGTCTCTGATGAAGTCGTTCTGCCTTCTGCTGGCTGCAAAAACTCTTCTCTGGCACTCTGGGACTCCTTCCCTGCCTCTGGAACTGAAGACGTCTTTCCCTCTCAGCAAATCGAACTTTCCTCTAGAAGTTGTTGCGCAGTCGCTACGTCAGCGCCTCTGTGGCTCTTATGCCTCTCTACAAATGCACTCACTGGATCTGGAATACTTTCTCAAGCCTCATTGTCTCTAGCCCTCTCTCACTACTTCGATCTCTGGCTCTCTCCGACAACTCACTATTGCTACTCTTGAAATTGATTTGCCAAGAAATCAAACTACCCAAGTGATTTCTCCATCACCACATCGATCTCCTCTTATATGTGAAAATTTCTAAATCTAAACCAGAAATCCTACTACAGTAAAATTGATTTACATTATCTACTTGTGTTTGTTTCGTTAAAAAGTTATTTTTTTGAATACTTCAGTAAAAATATTAATGTAAATGAACTCTAGCCTACACCAATATATAGATCAAGAATTGAAAAATAAATGATACAATCACACAAAGGACACACATATTTTTAGACAAATGTCCCCGGAAAAACCCAATGCGGGAAAACCGGTGCAACGGATATGAGGGTTTTATTATTAAGTAGATTTCTGAATACAATCGAGGGTGCCAAATCCAGGTCACCCAACAGAGAGAATCTCGACAGAAGTACCCCTATCTAGAGACAGATATTTCGGCTAATCTAACAGCAGAATGAAGAAACCCCACAGGTGACTGCGCTATCCCCAGTGCTGCGTAGCGATGGTTGCAAGAAGCTCTTCGCTGAGATTGCATCACCTCCTCCAGGAGCTGTATCACCCTCCTCGTGAGCCTTCTTGGCTCAGAAATCGATTCGCTGAATTTCTGCCTGATCTGCCCCACAGAAACCCCAACACTGCCTCTGGCTTTGTGTCACCCTCTCTGGTGCTACATTATCTCTCTTGGTGCTACTATGCGTCTCTTCAATTGTATTCTTAGCCTTGGACTGAAGTCTCGTTGCCGAACTGCCCCTCTCTGTACTGCAAGCTCACTTTGAAATTCTCAACAAACCACGCCCCAGAATTTCGTCTTAGCTCAACTGCTGCTCTGTGTGTGTGTTCTCCAACTGACCCCAAGCCTTCCTTTATACTTTTCCTGTTGAAAAATAAACGGTTGTGATCTAATCTTTAATCAATGACTAAGATTAAAATAGACTTGATCTTCGTCACTTAGAAGCTTCCCACACACATTTAAATTAATTCACTTTAATTATTTAAATTCCCTAAGTTTTAACTTAGGCTCCATTTATAATAATTAATTATTTGAATAACTTCCACTCCGAGCGGAATTTCTCCAAACGATTTATGAGTCTTGGAGATCTCATGTGTTCTAGCCCCTCCACAATGTTTCGGATCTATAGCACATCTGATGCTACTCAAAAATCAACACTCCCTCTTAGCGAGGAATGTGCTCTAGCAATACTTCTCACCAGAAGCATCACCCTGATCCACGTCATCGGTCTTCTGCGCTGTTGATGCTCAACCTGTTGCCCCTCATCCATTGCGCTGCTGCAATCTGTACTGTTTCCCATGTCTCTGCCACTGACACCGTTGCATTTATATTGCAACTCCCTCTCAATATGCTGCATCATGTTGTACATAGCACTGCCACTACTAATTGTTGCACTGCAACTCAGTTGCTAAGAGTTAAGCAACTGAAAGACATCCCAAATGCTGACATACTAGTCAGTCTGGATTCACCTCGATGGTGAAGCTTCCTCTGCTCTGCTAATTTGCGTTGACCCTCTGATGCTATTGCGTTGTTGCTGCTTCGTATTGCGTAAGCACTGCTTTGCACTACGTTGCTGCTGCCTCTGCTCTATGATGCTTCAGTCTTTGGCGCTTTAGCTTTGCCACTGTTGCTTCATCATCTCTCACACCAACTGACTCTCGTCATTCTGCTACTGTCATTAAGGGTTCCTGTAGCCGTATGTGATCCAAGAGTTTGGGCACCTCAAGGATCTTTCCCTCTTTGTCACTGTAGTTGAATCTACAGCTCCATATCGCCCCACTTCTTAGGTGCATGAGCACTCATGGCACATACATCATCATCATCCTCATTAGCCTGAGTTGGAGCAGCCTTCGAGTCAGATTCTTCTTTGCCCTTCTTCTTCAAAGGGCACTGTGACAAAATGTCCCATTTCCCCACACCTGAAGCATTTGACCTTCGAGAGGTCCTTTTTCTTCCTTTTTGCTGCCCTTGTTGTCCATTGGATGCTAGAGCTGCATCCTCCTCTTCCTCCTTCTTGACATTGATCCCCTTACCGCTGCTTCCCGCCTTGGTCCACCGTTTGACCTCTTCTTGTCGAAGAGTTTCCCACATCTCCTCCCAGCTTGGAAGAGCGGCCCTGCCAAAAATACCTTGGACAAAGGTTTCCCAGTCTTCATTGACTTCATTCAGGGCATTCCTAACCATAAGTTCATCATCTGGTGTAGCTCCTACGGAAGATATCTGATCTCGGATCCCTTTCAAGCTGATAAGGAAAGGATCGATTTCTTCTCCCTTCTGCATCTGAAACAGCCTCATCTGATTCTCAAGTAACAGCTTCCGCTGGACGGAAGTTCCCTGGTACAAAATTGTTAAGGTCGTCCACATTTCCCTTGTTGTGTTCTTCTCAGCAATATGTGGGATCACATGATCCTTGACTCCGTCCATGATCATGCACTTTTCCTTCACTTGAGCCTCTTCGTACTTCTTGAGAGGATCAGCATCTACAGAAACAAAAAAAGTGTTCAAGGCATGACCCTTGAAGCAATGTTCATCCTAAACTACCACGATCCTGGCCTTCCAGATGACAAAGTTGGATGCTCCATCCAACATGTCCTGATACCTCAGTCCATTTGTGGCCATATTTGCTTAACTAAATGTCGAAGAAGTTCTCTTCTCCCTCCTTTCTTGCTGCCCCAGCAAAACTTGGATCTGGATTTCTTTGGCACAAGAAACCCTCTAAGGAACAAGCTCCCTTTGAAATACTCCTCTTTGATCTTTCTTTGTTGCTGTTGAGCACTGGATCTAGACTTCTTGGCAAGAAATCTGTTGAGGAACTACTTCTCTCTACTTTGCTACTGCCCCACTAGACACTATTCTGCACCAACAAAAACAATGCCCCACAAGCAACTTCAGATAGAAATCGTACTGCTCTTCCAGCCACGACAACCGAATAACTAAGGTTCAATAGCCTCTGCGCTGACCTAGGAACCACTACGCTGTCTCCTGCAGCTACAGTGTCACCTTAGCATGCTGACACTGGCTCTGTGTGAGCCCCTCTGGTGACTGCCTCACCCTTCCTCTGCATTTTTGGTTCAGCGCAGTGACTCACAACAGCTGCTTTCCTGTAGCAAATTCTTCTCTGTCCTTTTGTTAATGGCTTCAATCCTTCTTGATCGGAGATCCCTCTGATACCATGTGAAAATTTCTGAATCTAAACCAGAAATCCTACTATAGTAAAACTGATTTACATTATCTACTTGTGTTTGTTCCGTTAACAAGTTATTTTTATAAATACTTCAGTAAAAATATTAATGTAAATACACTGCAGCCTACAGCAATATACAAATCAAGAATTGAAAAATAAATGAGACAATAACACAAAGGACACACTTATTTTCGGACAAATGTCCTCGGAAAACCCAATGCAGGAAAACCAGTGCAATAGATATGAGGGTTTTATTATTAATCAGATTTCTGAATACAATCTAGGGTGCCAAATCCAGCTCACCCAACAGAGAAAATCTCGGCAGAAGTACCTTTATCCAGAGAGATATATTTCGGCTCATCCAACAACGAAATGAAGAAACCCCACAGGTGACTGCGCTATCCCCAGTGCTGTGCAGCGATGGTTGCAGCAAGCTCTGCGCTGAGACTGCATCACGTCCTTTAGAAGCTGCATCACCCTCCTTGTGAGCCTTCCCGGCTCAGAAATCAATCTGCTAAATTTCTGCCCGATCTGCCCCATAGAAACCCTAGCGCTGCCTCTAGCTCTGCGTCACCCTCTCTGATGCTGCACTGTCTCTTCTGGTGCTGCTCTGCCTTGTAGGAATTTACAGGGTAAGTTCCTTAGATCAAACACCAAAGGTCACTACTCACAAACATATCACAAATCAGTACACCAGTATATCACATGGTTAAAACCCTCGAAGAGTGAGACAGTCCACGACTTGAGCCAACGTGGTCACTTCAGGCAATTTATTAATATAAAAAGAAAATTTACATATTTTTCTCTCATAAACGATTATCGGACAAATGACCCTCCATGCTCTTTAAATAGAGACCATGGACCAACCAGGTGTTAGCCACGGATCAAGTGTCGGTAATACCGAGGAGAAAGTGAACCATCGGATCACTACATATCATGACCGTCAGATTATAAGTTACAAATGTACATAGTAAAGAAACACACTTTACCTAACTCTACACTAGACAAAGTTATACTTAACTATTTCCTATGTGTCGGAATATCCTAACATCCCCCCTTAAGAACAACTTGGGATAGGATTGAAGGATTTACAAAGGTGACACAAAAGGAGACTATTTCCTATGTGTCAAAATATCCTAAAATCCCCCCTTAAGAACAACTTGGGATAGGATTGAAGGATTTACAAAGGTGACACAATAGGAGAAGGAAGGAGGCATTAGAGCCTATCCCCCCTTAATGATAACTTTTCTGAACTCCAAGCATAGATCGAAGTTTGGTAAACTTCGCTTCTGTGAGAGCCTTTGTAAAGATATTGACAACTTGATCATTGGTTGAACAATACTATACTTCAAGAACAAGGTCATGAATGGGCTTTCTGATGAAGTGTATATGAAGCTCAATGTGTTTCATATGCTGACACTAAACTGGATCTTTGCATAGCTGAATGGCACTCTAATTATCACACCAAAGTGTAGTTGGATGTTGCTAATAAAGACCAAATTCAGACAGGATCTGACGAAGCCACATCGATTCCTTGCTGGCTTCAACTACACCACGATACTCTGCTTCTGCCGAAGAAAGAGAGATGGCACTTTGTTTCTTACAAGACCAAGTAATAGGTCCTGAACCAAGAGTGAATACATATCCTACAGTAGACTTTCGATCATCAGGGTCACCAGCCCAATTAGAATCAGTGATACCAATCAACAATGGAGATGCTCCTGCACTGTAATGAATCCCGAACTGAACTATACCTCGAATATATCGAAGTATTCTTTTAGCTGCTTTCCAGTGACTTTCATGAGGTTGGTGCATAAACTGAGCAACAAGACCAATGGCAAAGGAAAGGTCAGGACGGGTATGGGTCAGATACAGAAGTTTACCAACAAGTTGACGGTATAAGGTAGCATCAACTTCATGGGTAGTACAAGTGACTGAAAGCTTGACTCCAGACCTAAAGGGAGAAGGGGCTGGCTTACAGTCTTCCATGTGAAAGTGGCGTAGAAGATCATAGGCATACTTGGACTGACAAAGGGTAATACCTTCCTTGGATTGCAAGACTTGAAAACCAAGGAAATAATGAAAATGTCCTAAGTCTGTCATTTCAAACTTCTTTTTGAGGCTAGACTTCACATGGTTTATATGGTTGGGATCACTACCAGTAAGGATAAGATCATCAACATAAAGAATAAGGATGGTGAAGGACTTACCCACTTTCTTGGTGTAGACAGTGTTGTCAGAATGACACCTAGAAAAGCCATTATCTAATAGAAATCTATCCATTTTGGCATACCAAGCCCGAGGAGCTTGTTTGAGACCATAGAGAGACTTCCTAAGGCGACAAACAAGGCTAGAGTCGTTTTGGATAAAGCCAGGGGGTTGTTCCATGTATATTTCTTCATGCAAATATCCATGTAAGAAGGTAGATTTAACATCCATTTGATGGACTTCCCATTTAAAGGAGGCAGCAAGGGAAAGAACAAGGCAGATAAAATTCATTTTGGCAACAGGGGAGAACGTTTCAGTATAGTCAATGCCTTCAACTTGTGAAAATCCTTTAGCAACGAGACGAGCTTTATGTCTATCCACTTTTCCATCTGGTCCAAACTTTGTTTTGTAAACCCATTTGCATCTGACAAGTTTTCTTCCTTTTGGAAGAGGAACAAGATCCCAAGTATCGTTGGCCAATAAGGAACGATATTCTTCATTCATAGCTTCATCCCAATCTGGATGACCTGGAGCTTCTTCAAAGGTGTCTTGATCAGGATTTTCTAGAACTTGAGCCAATAAGAAAGAGGCTCTTTCAAACTGACAACGTGTACGTCATCGATCGGCAGGGTCACCTGCAAGAGAACCTACTGCATCCCGAGTAGAGCGGACCCATCTTGGAAGTTGTGGAGCTTAAGGAATATCTTCAAGAGGTGGAGGAGGATTGTCATCC
Source organism: Pinus albicaulis (assembly GCA_034641835.2). Taxonomy (NCBI): domain Eukaryota; kingdom Viridiplantae; phylum Streptophyta; class Pinopsida; order Pinales; family Pinaceae; genus Pinus; species Pinus albicaulis. The sequence goes on along the minus strand of CM076583.1, from coordinate 695,771,179 downwards.
TCGTTGTCATCATCTGAACTAGAAGGAATGCTATCAAAAATAGAAAAGATAGAGAGACGTGGCACATATGTCGAATCAGGCTTGCAGGCCAAAGGTGTCACACCCGTCGAACTAGGCTCGCGGGCCAATATATTTTCATCAAATTTTACATCTCTTCTAATGATTATATTTTTGGATTTTGGTTGAAGAAGTCTATATACTTTGATATCTTCAGAATATCCAATAAAAATGCATTTTTCACTCTTAGGTTCTAAGGCTTTATGTTTCGCATCTGGAATATGTGCCCAAACATCACTTCCAAAAACACGAAAGTGACTTACATCTAGTTTTATTGAGCTCCAGGCTTCTTCTGGAGTTATATTCCTTAAAACCTTAGGAGTGCAAGTTACTATGTAATTTGCAAAGTTAATTGCTTCTGCCCAAAAATTGACACTAAGTCCTTTAGATTGAAGCATAAAATTAGCCATTTCTTTTAAGGTGCGATTCTTCCTTTCAGCTACACCATTTTGTTGTGGAGTATATGGAACAGTATGTTGCAATTGAATGCCATGCTCAATGCAAAAGTTGATAAATTTGTTGTTAACATATTCTCCTCCATTGTCTGATCTTAACTTAAGAATTTGATGTCCAGGTTGTTTCTCAACAAAGGCCTTAAAGGCCAAGATCATGTTAAAAAAATTTCTCTTGAGTTTTAAGAAGTATACCCAAGTGCATCTGGAAAAATCATCAATGAAAGTTAAGAAGTACTTGCAACCAGAGAAAGAAACAACAGGAAGTGGACCAGATAAATCACTGTGCACAAGCTGCAAAGGGGCTGAAGCGTGCCAAGAGCCACGTTTGTCAAAACTATCCCGATGATGTTTTCCGAGTACACATCCGGAGCAAACACCATCTCGGCAAGATACCATAGGAAGACCTGTCACCATATTTTCTTTGCATAGAGTTTGAAGAGAGCGATAGTTTAGGTGACCAAATCGCGCATGCCAAAGTTTGCTTGCTTCATCATTATGAGCAACAAAAATGGAGGGAAGACATGATGACCCAAATTTGTCAAACTTATACAACCTTGTGGAATCATCAGCAATGCCAGTAGCTAAAATATGTCTAGGATCTTTGAGGCCCTTGATTACAACATCATGAGGTGAGAATTCTACTATTTTCCCTTTACCTGAATGAATTATCTGATAAACGGATAGAAGGTTGCATGACAAGGTAGGAACACATAGTACATCATTAAACTGACCATTATCTAGATGAATGGTTCCAGATCCTACAACACTAAGAGATCTATCATCACCAACATATATATGTTTGGTGTTACAATCATTTAAAAAAGAAAACATGGCTTTATTTTTGGCCATGTGGTAAGAAGCTCCAGAATCAATGAGCCACTCATGAGAATGAGAAGAAGAAGATACATTTAATGCATAACCAGATGCTTGACAACCACAAGCAGAAAGTGCCATTCCTGAAGATGAAGGTGAAGAGTTCTCCAAATTGATGTGGTGCTTCTTCATTGCTGCTTCCAAGGCTTCCAACTTCTTAAAACATTTGGACTCTACATGGCCATCACAATTACAAAAGTTGCAATGTCTATCTGTTTTCTTCCCTTTGCTTTTATTTGCCTTATCAGTTTCGTGATTTGCTTTTTCAGTTTGCGGCTGAAATTGCTTAAGACCCTTGTTTGGTTTAGGACCATAGTTTTTAGGATATTGCTTCTTGGGATTCTTTTGATATGGTTGTTGTTGAGTTACTAAAGCTTTCTTAGAAGCGTTTCCAGTATTGATAAGACCAAGATGTAAGAGTTTTTCTTGTTCTCTTATCAAAGAATCGCAAAAGGCATCAAAAGAGGGGGACTTGTAAGTCGTTCCTTGAGAAATGAGGGCTTCTCTAGTGGAATGGAAGGTGGAAAAAAATACAGAGTATGCAGGTCCAAGCTTAGCAAGGATGGAATAGATAAGGCTACCATCTTCCTTTTTGACCTTACAACCTTCTAAAAGAAGTCTAAGGGTCTTGAATTTGGACAAAAAATCTTCAATAGAGAAGAAATTATTGGGGTCCAAAGTAGGCAACTTATTTTCAAGCTGGTGGGCCCTAATTTCATTTTGAATGCCAAAAACAGTATTTAGCTTTTTCATAGCTCTGCATCAGGGGTGTCAATTTCTTGGATATGAAATCGAATATCTTGAGCAATGGACATTCCTATCAACCCTCGTGCTTGATCTTGTTTATTTTCCCATTAAGCGGATTTATTTCCATCGATAGGTTTAGTTTCTTGTCCTGAGGCTATTCTATAAATCCCTTTACTTCTAAGTAGGTCTATCATGTAGGATAGCCATTGGAAATAATTGGAGCTGTTAAGAATAACCGGGCATGGACTTTCCATTTTTTTTAAACTGAAGCTGAAAAGGGCTGAAACAAACTTCTCCAATGGAAATATCTCAAAAAAATCAGTTGTTTAAAAACAAACGGCTCGGAAAACGGCTTCTGGATGAAGAAGTTATGCCTTTTTGAAAAACATGCGTTTTAGATGCCGAAAAATTACGTGAAAAGTTGAAAGTTGATGATGAAATTCTACTTTTAAAAAAAAAATCCCCCCCCCATTTTCAAACTTAATACAATAATCTCACTTAAAAAAAAACTTTATGTGACCCACTTTTATAAATAAGTAAGAGTCACTTTTACATTGTTATTTTTACATGTGCTTTTGAAATAAAACCCTCTTTTTAAAGCCGACAACTTGCCAAAGGGATTTATAAGAAAAAATAACTTAACAAAAAACTTTTTACAAAAAAAGCTTGAGAGAGAGACTTGAACTCAAGACCTCTATTCTCATAAACTAACTTTACACCAAGTGAGCTGGTAAAAGGATTCTATAATTGTTTGAAAGGAGGAAGGGTTTTTTTTTTTTAATCTTTGATGTGCATGCTTTTTCCTGCAAAAAAAACACAAAATCCATGCACAAAAAAAACGAAATGCAAGCCTTATGACAGAACGTTAGATTTTCGGTTAGCCTTACTGGAAACTATCATTTTTTCCACTATTTCTGATTTCCCGAGATCGCACAAAGACGCGGGGAAAGAGCATACGTAGCAAAAAAGATCCCCTCTTCCTGTTTCTGATTTGCCGAGATTGCACACAACACAGAGCAAAGAGCATACATAGAGAAGAGGGTATAGATACGACAAATAAAAAACTATAAACTGAAATAAATAGAGAACCGAAATAAGCAGAACGATAAATAAATATAATTGCAAAAAAGATACGTTATACCTTCAGATCTAAAATGACATAACTCGGGCAACCGGAAACCTTTTCGCATGAAACGAAAGGGGTTCCTCACTGTAACAGACACTCCAAACACAACAGAGCAGTTTTCCTAGCCCGAAAGTGGCCAGAAATAGTAGATCTGGAAAATGACAGTCGCATGCAGTCAAACCGGCTTCGGATTTGTATCAACAACAGATGCGGCCCTCAAAATGGCTCTGATACCATGTAGGAATTTACAGGGTAAGTTTCTTAGATCAAACACCAAAGGTCACCACTCACAAACAGATCACAAATCAGTACGCCAGTATAGCACGTGGTTAAAACCCTCGAAGAGGGACACAGTTCACGACTTGCGCCAAGGTGGCCACTTCAGGAAATTTATTAATATAAAAAAGCTAATTTACATATATTTCTCTCATAAATAGTTACCGGACAAATGACCCTCCATGCAATTTAAATAGAGATCATGGACCAATCGGGTGTTAAGCCACGGATCAATTGTCGGTAATACCGAGGAGAGAGTGAATCATCGGATCACTACATATCGTGACCGTCAAATTATAAGTTACAAATGTACATAGTAAAGAAACACACTTTACCTAACTCTACACTAGACCAAGTTATACTTAACTATTTCCTATGTATCGGAATATCCTAACATGCCTCTTTGCAATTGTGTTGTTGGCCTTCGATTGAAGTCCCGTTGCCAAACTACCCCTCTCTGCACTGCAAGCTCACTTTGAAATTCTCAGCAAACCATGCCCCAGAATTTCGTCTTAGCTCAAGTGCTATTGTGTGTGTGTGTGTTCTCCAACTGACCCCAAGCCTTCCTTTATACTTTTCCTATTGAAAAATCAATGGTCGTGATCTAATCCTTAATCAATGGCTAAGATTAAATTAGACTTGATCCTCTTCACTTAGAAGTTTCTCATCCACATGTTAAATTAATTCACTTTAATTATTTAAATTCCCTAAGTTTTTAACTTAGGCTCCATTTAAAATAATTAATTATTTAAATAACTTTCACTCCGAGTGAAATTTCTCCAAACAAATTCTAGGTCTTGGAGATCTCATGTGTTCTAGCCCCTCCACAAAGTTTCAGAGCTAGAGCACATCTGATTATACCCAAAAATAAACATTATAATCCTTTGTTGGAGCACCAACAACCAAGATTAAAACATAATCGTTGCTTAGGGTCATTTCTGGATCGATCCGTGTGAGTTTCTAGATTATTCTCGCCTTGACTTAATTAATACTGATTAATTAACCTGTTTTCCTAAGTTTAAATTTGGGAAACATTAAAAAACTGGTGAATAATCTAATTAAGTCACTTCTAGGCAGAATTTCTAGAAACGATTTCTGGGTTCTGGAGATATCATGTATTATACCCTCTCCACAAAGTTTCATGGCTAGAACACATCCGATGACAAAGAAACTAACACTCCATCTTAGCGAGGAATGTGTTCTAGTGCTGTTGCACACCCTGTAGCAACACCCTATCTTTGCATCATCTCCTATCATGTTGATGTTTGGCTGCTGCTGCCCACCAACTACTACACAACTCCGATATATGCTACATCTGTGTTGTTGTTGACCCTGCTGAACTGCTACCAACACTGCATATGCACTGCAACTCTGTTGTTGCTGCTACTGCAACATCTGCAACTGAAAAACATCCAAAATACTTAATCAATTGTGATCAGTATCAATGTTGCACGAAGCGGGGACGTTTTTGGAAGCGGGGACGCGGAAGTGTCATTTTCCAAAAATTTAGGTAGCGAAGCATCTCAGAAGCGTCTACTATATATATATATTGCATTTATTTTCAAAACAAACACCCCAAATACCAAATTAGTTGTAAAAGACATGAAAACATGCATATTTTTATATAAATCAAGATAGATATGACATTCATGATTCCATTGTACATCAATAATTAATTATCCGAGCATTAACCATCTAGATTCTATATTCTAGCAATTACAAACATACATCAAATTTTTAAGCATATTATAAAACATAAAACATTTAACCATATTATAAAACATAAAACATATTATCTAGCAAGTGAGAAAATGTCAGATTAGTCATGTCCAAAATTCAAATAATAATGTTTACAAAATAGGCAAAAAAGTTCAAACTCACAAGAAGCCTACAAGTGACAAGTCTAATCTATGACAAATGTAGTAAATTGTGAATATATCTACTAATCTCTCCTCCTTCCACCACGAAGAGTACGTGGCGGTGGGCCTCCACGTGGTGGCAATGAAGAAGATGGTTGTTGTGGCACTGCAATTGATGAAGACGAAGCCCCTATTGTTGGTGTTGAACCATGGAACCTAGAAACCAACGAACCAGATGAGGGTGGCATCTCAACTCGATCATCATCATCCTAGATAAGAGCATCCTCTAATTGCTCTAATCGCAATACTCCATCCTCCAAATTGGGCTCCTCTGGATACCTTTCTCAAACCTTAAGGCCTTTATTACTCTTTGCATCATCACAATAATGGGACAACAATGACAAGTTGTAATGAACATAAACCAAGCTCTCTGCCCGGTCTAAACTCAACCTGTTCCTTTTAACACTGTGGATGAAAGAATAAGAGCTCCAACACCTATCTGCAAAAGAAGTGTTTACCACCTGTGATAGAACCCGCAGTGCCAAAGTCTGTAGAATTGGCGTAGCACCTCCATACATGTTCCACCACTCAATAGTGTGAAATTTTCAATCTGAAAATCTACAGTTGCAGTGATAGATTTATTTCTCCTACTTATTACTCCAATAAGTTATTTACAGAAATCTATCAGTAAACTTCGAAATAAATACTACTGCAACATTCACAATTATATATGCAGAGAAGTAAACAGTAAAGAACATAAGCATAAGAACCAATCACATGTACACAGTTATTTTTGGACAATTTTCCCCGGAAAAACCCAATGCGGAAAAACCGGTGCAACAGATGAGGGTTTTATTAATATTCTTCAGCAAATGAATCTTAACAAGGAATACATTGGTAGATATAATCAAAAAACACCTGAGACAAAATTCTCGGCTCCTCTCGACAAATTTTCTGACACTCGGATCAGCCTTTAATTCCTTCAATGTTTGTATGTGTGTTTGTCTATGCAGTGCCTGCGCTAGATTGCGTAACTCTACATAGGGTCTACGTGGATTCACTGCGCTGTAGCCCTGTGCTGCTTCCTGTGGCCCTCTGCGTCCCTTTGTCCTCGAGCTCAATCACTATTGACTCCTTCCTGATCCTTCTGCTTTTGCAACTCTCCGCCCTGCAACTCTCCCACTGAGATCGAATTCTATTCCTTCAGAATTGATCTCTTTCGAGTATTGAATGTATGCCCGACTTACTTTCCAAATGACCCTCAAGCCTTATTTTATAATCTTCTTGTTGATGAATCAAAAACCCAGATTAGAATTCTAATCAATGGCTAAGATTAAAACTTGACTTGATCTTCGTTTTCTAGAAGATTCACACTCTGTCTTATTAATACCTTTTAATTATTGAATTTCCCTAAGTTTAGACTTAGGGTCTCCATTAAAATAATTAATTATTTTAATAAGACATGAACCAAGTGGAATTTCCACAAACGGTTTCTGGGTTCGTTGGAATACTGATGTCCAAGTCTCCTCACAATGTTTGAGACTTAGAACACTTTCCGATGCTAACAAAATCAACAAATAGAAGAAAAAGTCACTCAATCTCTAATTGCATGCATATGCCTGCTGCAAGTTCCAGCAATATGCTTGCTGCATGTTGCTCTGCTTTTGAAACATCCTCTGCGCTGATGATCTCTGGACGTTGCCCCTCATCTGCTGTGCTGCTGCCTTCTGCACTGTTTCCCATGACACTTCCACTGTCATTGCTGCATCTGTACTGCAACTCCCTCCGACCCTGATTCTATTCATTCCTGCTAATGGAGTGGATTCTTGATCATCCCCATATTCTCTCTAAAATAGACAAATTTAGTCTTCCCCAGAGCCTCGGTGAGAATGTCTGCCACTTGTTCTCCTGTTGGAGTGTATTGCAACTGTACAGCTCCCCGTTGGACACAGTCCCTGATGAAGTGACACCTGATGTCAATGTGCTTTGACTGATCATGAAACATAGGATTTTCAGAGAGCTTGATGCAACTTTGATTATCACATAAAATATTGGTCGCTTCAATTTTCTCCTTTAGTAGGTTCACAAGTAGTTTCCGAAGCCATATGGCCTCACACGAAGTTGTGCTTGTTGCCATATATTCAACCTCTGCTGACCTCAGTGCCACGGATTTTTGTTTCCTACTGCACCAGGAAGTCATCCCTGATCCTAGAATGCAACAGGACCCACTGGTACTCTTCCAATCTATTGGACTCCCAACCCAATCTGCGTCGGTGAACCCATTCAACCTGACATCACTGCTATGGGTGTACTTCAATCCAAGCTCGATTGTTCCTTGAAGATACCTGAGAACATGCTTGGTTGCTGCCCAATGAGCCCTATTAAGTTCCACCATGAACTGACTGAGGGTATTTAAAGCATAACAGATGTCTGGCCTTGTGTTTACCAGATACATTAAAGATCCTATGAGTTGTTTATACAGAGTAGGATCAGCCTCATCATCTTCGGACATGTCGATTTTCTTCCAGTTGGTGATCATTGGAGTCGTCATGGGTCTATAATCCTCCATCTGAAATCCTTTCAAAATCTCTGTAGTATATCTTCCTTAAGCAAGAAAGATCTCCCCCTTATGCTGCCAAATTTCCAACCCCAGAAAATAGTACATTAGCCCTAGATCCTTCATGTCGAATTTCGTAGCCAAATTCTCCTTGCAGTCTTTGATGAACCTTGATGATCCTATCAAGAATAGATCATCTACATATAAAACCAGTATCATGGGCTCACTCCCTACCTTTAGAAAGTATATATTGGGATCTGCGTCACTCTTAACGAATTCCATCTTCTGTAAGTAGCTATCAATTCGACCATACCAGGCTCTAGGAGCTTGCTTCAATCCATACAAGGCTTTCTTAAGCCTGCACACATGAGTCTTCTGATCATGTGTCTCGAAGCCTTTTGGCTGTTCATTATACACCTCTTCATCTATCACCCCATTCAAGAATGCAGTCTTGACGTCCATCTGGTGAATCTCCCATCCCAACTGCGCAGCAAGGGATATCACGGATCTAATAGAGGTGTATTTAGCTACTGGGACGAAGGTTTCTTCATAATCTATCCCTTCCTTCTGAGCATACCCTTAGCCACAAATCTGGATTTAAATTTATCAATGCTGCCATCTGTAGCATACTTGACCTTGTAGATCCATCTTGATCCTACAATTGATCTCTCCTGAGGTCTGGGGACCACTTCCCAGACATCATTCGTCATGATGGAACTGTACTCTTCCACCATTACATCTACCCATACTTGGTGCTGAGCTGCTTCCCAGAAACTAGAAGGTTCCCCAACCTATGCAACCAAGGCTTGATACCTCTCAGGTTGCTTATGCTGTCTCTTCTCATTTTGGGGGACTTCGACAAAGTCTTCTGCATCCCTTAGAATTTGTCGTAGTTCCCTGCTCGTTCTCCCACTTGTAGTGGGAAGATTTACCCGCTCTCCTTCCTGCAAATCCTCAGGAGATATGTCCCTTGGATCCCCATGCCCTGGAGAGGCAGTTGAATTATATGTCACTGGTTGTTGAGAACTTGAGGTTGAACTAGCGGATCCTCCTCAGACTACATAGTAGAAGGCAACTAGCAGGATCTTCTTAAGGCCCTCTCCTCCATTAATTTCACATCCCTCCGCACCACAACTTTCCTGCTCTCAGGAATATAGATGTGATATGCCTTTGCATTCTCACTGTATCCTACCAGATACCCCTTTTCCGCAGTCATTGTTGATTTATGGTAGCATCAAATGTGCTCTAGCCTTGTAACTTTGTATATAGGCTAGGACACATGTATTCCATAAAACCCAGAAATGGTTTTGGAAAATTCCACTTAGAGATGGTTTAATTAAATTAATTAATCGTTTTTTAATGTTTTCCTAAGTCTAAACGTAGGGAAATTGATTAATTAAAGGGTATTAATTAAACTAAGTGTGAATCTTCTAGATAAAGTCATGGATCACCTCCAAGTTAATATTAGCCCTTGATTATGTTTTAATCTTGGCCGTTGAAGGTTCAACAAAAGAATATAAGGAAGGTGAGGTGCCTATGGAAATAACAATGTGACACTTGAGCCAATGAGCATTTTTTATTTGTGTGAGGAGACACAGCTTTTGATCAAGGATCAAATCACTGGGCAGGGTTTGCTAAGTGATTGTGATTCAGTGATCAGATCCAGAGAGGGGCAGAAGCAAAGATTGGTCAGGTGGACCAAGAATACATTTCAGAGTGAGGCAGCGTTTACGCAGAAGAGAGACAGCGCAGTTTTCTACAGAGGTGACGTAGTTCCTGCAGAAAATCACGCAGAACCAACGCAGTGTCTCTTGGAGTCAGTACGGAGAAATCTAGAGGCTGGGGTTCTGAGCCAGGAGGGCCAAAATCCAGCTTCAAATCAGCCAGATCAGCTGCAGAGAAGGGTGATGCAGTTCCTCAAGCTTGCCCATGCAGGCTTACGCAGATCCAGCGTAGGCAATCACGCAGAGGCAGTGAGGGCTTCACCAACGCTGTTTTTGATCAGCCAGAGACTTGCTGAGTGAGGTATATCTCACAATTATTTTTGCTATCTAGATTTCTCTGAAGGGTTTGCCGGATGTTGGCACCCTAGTTGTATTCAAGATTCTGCTGCTTAATAATACAAACCCTCAGATCTGCTGCACTGGTTTTCCCAAGTTGGGTTTTTTCGGGGACTTAGTCCAAAAACAACTGTATCACATGTGGATGTTTTTCATTGTATTTTGTTCAGATTGTTTCAGCACTTAGATTTATTTCTGTAGCATTATTTGTGTAGACTGCTTCAGAAATTACTTTGATATTTCACAGTAATGAAATAATTACGCAACATAATAGAAGAAATAATTCAGATTTGTTGCAGTAGGAATCCAGATCTAGGATTTTTCACATGGTATCAGAGCTTATTCAACCTAAAGTGTAGGTCAAACACAAATGAACTAGTAGATCAGCACTGAAGAGTCTGGGATCTGCGTAATCAACAACAAACCCTCCCAGAAAATTACGTTGTCCAGGCCAGGAGGGCATTTCAGTGCAGAAAAAGCTCCCTCTAAGAATTGACAGAGGGGTAAGCTTTTTTCAGTTGCAGAAGAGGCAGCGTAGCTGAAGGATGCAGTTACTACGCAACAGTAAGAGCTGGTGCATAAGCGTCAGAAAATTCTGAAAAACACAGTTGGGGATTTCTTGACCTCAGAAGGGTTTTCTTACTCAAAGAAACTCATTTTTTTTTCCCGTGCAGCGGCAGAAGCAGTGACTTACTCCTCAAGGAGTGCGTAAGTCTAGCTGAGTAGAGGGTTAGAAGAAGATTTCGACAAAGTTGAGGAGATGGCCAGTAATGGACTGCGTGACCAAGATAGAATGGAGGGTGCCTCCAACTATGTTATTTGGAAATCAAGGATAGAGTTTCTCCTTGATGAGCATGATCTGAAATCCCTCATAGACAGCGCAATTGTAGAACCTCTCGATGCAGCACACCTGAGACAATTCAAGAAGAATATGGCAAGAGCCAAGCGGTTGATCCTAGATGGAGTAAAGGATCATATCGTACCCCACATAGCTACAAAGACCACAGCTAGAGAAATGTGGGTAGGGCCAAAAAAGTTATCCCAAGGATCTTTTGAGCAGCGGAAGATGTACCTTGAAGAGAAGATGCGGAATATCAAGATGAAGAAGGGAGATCGTTTTGACTCCTTGTCTCGGATTCAGGAAAACTGAGATCAACTGTCTGCGGTAGGATCTGCTCCTAGAGACTCAGAGCTTGTAAGGCTCACTTTGAACTCTGCTTCAGAGGATTATCAAGTCTTTGTCCAAAACATATTAGGCAGAGAAAGAATTCCAAGATGGGAAGCAATGTGGGCAGCCTTACAGCAAGAAGAGTTGAGGAGAGATCTCCTAAAAATCCACTTGGAGGATGGCAGTAGCAGTTCAAAGGTTAAGAAGGAGGAAGAAGATAACACTTCCCTTGCATCAAGAGGCCAACATAAGCAGAAAAAGAAAGATTTGTCCAAGATTAAGTGCTTCCGATGTGGGGAAATGGGTCATTATGACACACTATGTCCTCTTAAGAAAAAGGATAAAGAGGAGAAGGAAGATCCATAGGCAGGAGCTGCCAAGATTGAGGTAGAAAAAGATTGTGCCATTTTACCTCATATTCCGAAAGGAGAGAAATGGGCTGACTTGGATTTGTAGATCCCGAATCTACAAGGAGGCGGGATCCTTAAGTATTTCCGAACTCTTGGATCACATGTGAGCTACGATAGCCTAAAGACAGTAGCAGGATGGACAGTTGCAGCAGAAGATAAGAAGACAGTGCAGTGGCTAGGAGTACTAGAGCCTGATCAGCGCAGAGAGGGAGCCGCAGCATCAGCAGTTGAGCAGCAGTAGCGCAGTGCAGAGCAGTGCTCACGTAGTGCAGAGCAGCAACAACGCAGTATCTCTCAGAGAGCTAGTGCAGAAACTAGCAGCAGTCAATCTTATTCTTCAGTTGCAGATTTTCTTGTCCAATTTCGGATGTTTTTTTGTTGCAATTAGCAACAGTGCAGCAACAGCAGAGATGAGCAGCAGTAGTAGCACAGTGCACAAAGGGGCAGCGCAATGCAGAGTAGTGCTCACGCAGTGCAGAGCAGTGCAGCAGCATGGTTGCAGAATTAAGAGGGAATTGCAGTATAGTGGCAGTTGGAAGCAGCATGCAGAGTCAACAACCATATAGTTGCAGCATTTTCTTGTGTAGTGTTGGTGAGCAGCATCAATAGCACAACAACAGATGTTCCAGAAGTCAAAAGTAGCACATTGAGTTGTTTTGCTAGAGCACTTTCCTTGCTAAGAGGGAGTGTTGATTTATGGTAGCATCAGATGTGCTCTAGCCTTGTAACTTTGTATATAGGCAAGGACACATGTATTCCATAAAACCCAGAAATGGTTTTGGAAAATTCCACTTAGAGATGGTTTAATTAAATTAATTAATCATTTTTTAATGTTTTCCTAAGTCTAAACTTAGGGAAACTGATTAATTAAAGGGTACTAATTAAACTAAGTGTGAATCTTCTAGATAAAGTCATGGATCACCTCCAAGTTAATCTTAGCCCTTGATTATGTTTTAATCTTGGTCGTTGAAGGTTCAACAAAAGAATATAAAAAGGAGGGTGAGTGGCCCATGGAAATAACATTGTGACACTTGAGCCATTGAGCATTTTTTATTTGTGTGAGGAGACACCACTTTTGATCAAGGATCAAATCACTAGGGCAGGGTTTGCTAAGTGATTATGATTCAGTGATCAGATCGAGAGAGGGGCATAAGAAAAGATTGGTCAGGTGGACCAAGAATAGATTTCAGAGTGAGGCAACATTTATGCAGAAGAGAGACAACGCAGTTTTCTGCAGAGGTGACGCAGTTCCTGCAGAAAATCACGTAGAACCAGCGCAGTGTCTCTTGGAGTCAGTCCGGAGAAAGCTAGAGGCTAGGGTTCTGAGCCAGGAGGGCCAAAATCCAGCGTCATATCAACTAGATTAGCTGCAGAGAAGGGTGATGCAGTTCGTCAAGCTTGCCCACGCAGGCTTACGCAGATCCAGCATAGGAAATCACGCAGAGGCAGTGAGGGCTTCACCAGCGTTGTTTTTTATCAACTGGAGACTTGCTGAGTGAGGTATATCTCACAGTTATTTATGCTGTCTAGATTTCTCTAAAGGGTTTACCGGATGTTGGCACCCTAGTTGTATTCAAGATTCTGCTGCTTAATAATACAAACCCTCAGAGCTACTGCACCGGTTTTCCCAAGTTGGGTTTTTCCGGGGACTTAGTCCAAAAACAACTGTGTCACATGTGGATGTTTTTCATTGTATTTTTTTCAGACTGTTTCTGCACTTAGATTTATTTCCGCAACATTATTTGTTTAAATTGCTTCAGAAATTACTTTGATATTTCACAGTAATGAAATAAATATGTAACATAATAGAAGAAGTAATTCAGATTTGTTGCAGTAGGAATCCGGATCTAGGATTTTTCACAGTCATGTCCAACTTCTTCCTCTTCTCACTGGGCACATAACAGTAAGTTGTACTACCGAAGATCCTAAAGTAACTCACCTCAAGCTTGTTGTAGTGAAGGCACTTTCCGGCGTGATCTTTCCCAATGCAACATGAGGGATCCTGTTCTGAACATAGACAGCTATATTACAAGCTTCAGAACACAAAAATTTGGGCATGTCTTGATCATACAACATCGCCCTTGTAGCCTCAAAAATAGTCTTCTTTTTCCTTTCTGCCACACCATTCTGCTCCAGATTATATGGAGTGGTCCACTCTCTTCTGATACCTTCCCTTGCGCAGAACCCAGTGAATTCCTTGTTTGTGTATTCACCACCATTGTCTGAACACAGCACCTTGATCCGCATTCCTGTCATATTTTCTACCAGAGCTTTAAACTCTTTAAACCAACTGAAGACTTCGTGCTTGCTCTTCAAAAAGTAGATCCAGGTTTTCTTGGAATGGTCATCAATAAAGCTGACGAATTATTCGGCACCACTAAGAGCTCTAGTGGACATTGGTCCACAGATATCCGTGTGTATCAAGCCCAATACACTCTTGGCCCTATTGCTTCTCCTTTGATACGCTGCCTTGGCATATTTACCCAATACGCACCCTCTGCAGACATCGTCTCGCTTGGTGCTCAGTTCTGGAACTCCCGTGATAGTTTTCTTGAGAATTTTTAATGCCCCATGATGCAAATGTTCCATTCTTTTGTGCCATAGTTCATTCATGTCCGTTTCATCAGGGTTGCCTATTAGTGCCATTGGGGATTCGAGCTGCAACTTATAAAGTTTGTTGCTCCTTACTCCGATCTGTGCTTTCTTCTTCCAACTGGGTTGTTTGACGTAAACTCTGTTACCAATAAATTAAACGTCATAACTTCAGTTTTGAAGTTGAGACACTAAGAGCAAGTTCATCCCCAGCCCAGGCACATGCAGTACATTAGTGGCCCGAAGCTTATTTCCAGCCTCGGTCTGAAATACTATGGTACCTCTTCCAATAGGGGTACATTTTGATTTATTACCCATGGTTATTTTAAAATTCATTTGCTCCTCTCGGTAGTTGGAAAAACATTCCTGCACTCCTGTCATATGAGTAGAAGCTCCAATGTCAATGTACCAGACCTCAGGAGAAGCAGTGCTTAACACAAGAAAATTCTTCTTCAAGTTTGGATGCCAGAACAAAAACATCGTGATCCATCTGTTCTATCATGCTTCTTTCCAACTCTAGAGAACTACATGAACCCCTCCGAGTTGTTGCCGCAATGTCAAATTTTTGTTCACTTGTTGATTCTCCATTCTTGTTACTCACTTCTGGCTCTGATACCATGTGAAATTTTCAATCTGAAAATCTATAGTTGCAATGATAGATTTATTTCTACTACTTATTACTCCAATAAGTTATTTACAGAAATCTATCACTAAACTTCGAAATAAATACTACTGCAACATTCACAATTATATATGCAGAGAAGTAAACAATAAAGAACATAAGCATAAGAACAAATCACATGTACATAGTTATTTTTGGACAATTGTCCCCGGAAAAACCCAATGCGGGAAAACTAGTGCAGCAGATGAGGGTTTTATTAATATTCTTCAGCAAATGAATATTTACAAGGAATACACTGGCAGATATAATTATTAAACACTTGAGACAAAATTCTCGGCTCCTCCCGAAAATTTTCCGACACGCGGATCAGCCTCTGCTTCCTTCTGTGCCTGTCTGCGTGTTTCTCTGCGTAGTCCCTGCGCTGGACTGCGTAACTCTGCGTAGGGTTTGCGTGGGTTCACTATGCTACAGCCCTGTGCTGCTTCCTATGGCCCGTTGCATCCCTCTATCCTCGAGCTCAGTCACTGCTGACTCCCTCCTTCTCCTTCTGCTTCTGCTTCTGCAACCATCCGCCTTGCAACTCTCCCACTAAGATTGAATTCTATTCCTTAAAAATTGATCTCCTTTGGGTACTGAGTGTATGCTCGGCTTACTTTCCAAATGACCCTCAAGCCTTCTTTTATAATCTTCTCGTTGATGAATCAACGACCCGGATTAGAAGTCTAATCAATGGCTAGGATTAAAAGTTGACTTGATCTTTGTTTTCTAGAAGATTCACACTCTGTCTTATTAATACCCTTTAATTATTTAATTTCCCTAAGTTTAGACTTAGGGTCTCCATTAAAATAATTATTTTAATAAGACATGAACCGAGAGGAATTTCCACAAATGGTTTATGAGTTCTTTGAAATACTGATGTCCAAGTCTCCTCACAAAGTTTGAGATTTAGAACATTTTCCGATGCTACAAAAAATCAACAAATAGAAGAAAAAGTCTCAATCTCTAATTGCATGCATGCTCCCAAATGGACCAGTGCAAAGCATATAGTTGCTCAACTGTTTTCGTACCAAGGCAGTCTTGTCCTCATCAAGGACTAATCTAGTCAATTCAATCGTATATTTTTCTAGAATCTCTGGATCTAGGTGTGGTTTTCTCCTGCTCCCACCCCCCGCCCCAGGTGCTGGTGTTGAAAGCCATGATGGATGATAATATTTAGGTTTCAAAACATATGCTAATGCATGCAATGGAACATTTAGCTTATCCCATCGTTTTTCCACCTTTGCACGAATATAATTGTACAAGGTGATATCTCTAGGCTCAACAATGTCTTTAATCTGCCCCAACATATTATCCATTTGCTCATACACCTCCCCAATTATTGGCTGACCTGAATCCACAAACTTGATCATGTAATAAATTGGTTTGGTGAATTGAAAAACATATTTAACCTGTGACCAAAAGTACATGTCAAGGATAGTGTCCTTTGGTACATTAGCACCATCTTTATCAGTTTTAATTTCCTCCCATGATTCAGCAGTGACCATATTAGTTAAAGCTTGTCTCACCTTTACTAGCCGCCTAAAGGTGAGGTAATAACTTGCAAATATTGTTTTTGCAAGTTTAAGCAACTGCAACTTGGAGTAAGTGCCATAGAAGTATTTTACCCTTGTATGCCCTGTGATAAATTTAATGAGTTGCTTCCCTCCTTGTAAATCTCATTAATCCACCCACATTCTTTATGCTTCACAATATCATGCATCAAAAGGTTCAATGTGTGCACTAAGCACCCTGACCAAAATATGTGTTGATGAGTACGCTCAATAATTTTTCCTACTCCCTTACAATTTTCTCCATTATCTGTGATCACTTGAACCACTTTACTAGGACCAACATCTTTGATTGATTACAATAGGATATCTGCAATGTTTTGGGAAGTTGCACTGACGGAGGAGTCATGACATGTAATAAATACAGCACCACTAGTAGAAACACCAAGAACATTTATTAAATGTTGGTTTTTGATATTTGTCCACCCATCTGATACAATGGATACCCCACAATCCATCCACTCATTTGTAAAGCATGTCAAAGATATTTGAACCTTTCCTCTTTCTCTTTCTAATAACATTGTTCTAGCTTTCTCATAGTTGGGGGACTTGCATCCTTTTGGGGCTTCAATGTTGGCCTTTACCCTTTCATTCCAATAGGGAGAGCGAAACACATTGAATGGTACACCGCAAGCACAAAGAAATCGAACTATCTTTCCATCCACGTCATCCCTCCTAGTAACATTAAGGGAATCCCCTATTGTTTTTTTACCTCTAGAGCTTGCAGAAGTACCATGAGGAGATGAGCTACCAAATCTAGAGGTTGCACGTGATTCATATTGAGTTTTTTGTTTCTTGTTTTTTTGTTGTGCAACCTCTTCTATTTGGATGTATTTTCTTCTTTGTTCAGCTGGAACCTTTAGGCAAATTTCTATCCCCACAACACCCTTTTTGTCATCACTGTCCACCACCCCACGAAGATGCTTCCTCACACGGGTATATGAACCACTATATGGTTTTCCTCCATGACAACCATGAGGGCAAAAAAAATTGTAGCTTCCACCACCTTTTCCCCCTTCAAGTTTGGTCACATAGTTCCACAAGGATGTCAATGCAGCTTTCTCCTCTAATGTTTCAATTTTCTCATCAAAATCATCTCCTTCCTCTTCAAACCCTTCCTCCTCATCATACATTGGGTCACTCATATGGGGACCACTATTCTGTTCTCCTTCTTGTTCTTCTATTCTATTTCTACTCCACTTTACCCTCATGAAAACCAAGAGTGGAATGATACATAGAAGCCAAAAAAACATCATCTTTGAATATGAATATAGGTGGTGGACAACCTGCAAATAAATGAGCAAGAAGATGTTTATTTTTGGGTAACATCGATGTGCTCTAGCTCTGAAACTTTGTGGAGGTTCTAGGACAAATGAGATCTCCAAGACCCAGAAATCGTTTGGATAAATTCCACTCAGTGTGAAAGTTATTCAAATAATTAATTATTTTAATGGAGACCCTAAGTTTAACTTACGTAAATTAAATAATTAAAGTGAATTAATTAAAACGTGTGGGTGAGAATGTTCTAAGTGACATGGACCAAGTCTTTTCTAATATTAGTTGTTGATTAGAGATTAGATCATGGCTATTGAATTTTCAACGAGAAAAATATTAAAGGAAGGATTGGGGTCAGTTGGAGAAGACACACAGAGCAATAGCACTTGAGCTAAGTCGAAATTATGGGGTGCGGTTTGCTAAGAATTTTCGAGTGAGCTTGCAGTGCAGTGAGGGGCAGATTGGCAGAGGGATTTTTGAATCTGAGGCCAAAAATACAATTGCAGAGAGGCAGATCCGTACCAGAGAGGAAGCGTACTCCAGGAAGGCAGCGTAGGCCCAGCAGGGGTGACGCAAACCCAACCAAGCTCACGCAGAGCCAGCGCAGAGACTAACGCAGTCACAGGAGGGTGACGCAGGCCAAGAGGGCTGATGCAGAGCCAGAGGCTGCAACGCTGGGGTTTCAGTGGGCTAGAAAGGGCTCGTATTCAGCAGATCAGACATGGTGACGAAGCCACACTTAAGGGTGACACAGTGACTTCATAGGCACCTGTGGGGTTCCTCATTCTCAACTGGATCAACCATATTTTTTGTCTCCAGAGATAGAGGTACATCTGTCGGGATTTCTCTTTTGGGAAAACCACTACTGGTGCCCTTGTTTGTATTCAAAATTTTGCATAATAATAAAACCCTCAAGAGTTGCTGCACTAGTTTTCCAGCATTGGGTTTTTCCAGGTACAGTTGTCCAAAAAATATTGTGTCCTCTGTCATGTGTGCTTAATTCTTCAGTACTTGATCTGTATGTCTGTGTAGATCTGCAGTATGTTTACTTCGTTGTTTTCTGAATATTTCTGAAAATAAATTGTTAATGTAAAAACACAAGTAGAAGTAAACCGAATTTCTGCAGTAGAAATTTTTGTTAAGTAGATACAGGAATTTTCACATGGTATCAGAGCTATCGCAGATCAGGGGGAGTTGACGCCATCAGTGAACTGACGAAGATTTTTGCCGCAGGAAGGCGACTGAGACAACACATCCAGAAAGAGGCAGCACAACACTAGAGGGACAGCGCAAACCCAACAGGGATGACGCAAAGCCTGGCTAACTCACGCAGAGTTGACGCAGGCCCAGAAGACACTGACACAAGCCCAAGAGAGTGACGCAGTCCCAGAGGGGGTGACATTGTGCCAGTTTCCGTGGCTGGAGGTGCAGTTTTGTTCTACGAAGTTGCTGGTGGGGCATTGTTTCTGCTAGTGCAGAACAATGTCTAGTAGGGTTGACAAAGTAAGGGAAAATAGTTCCTTAGTAGACTTTCTAGCCAAGAATTCTGAGATCTGATCAGCAGAGTGATTGGAGAGGGTTGATTCGATAGAATTGGTGGAGGATTTTTGGGAAGGAAATCATTGGTCAGAGGGAGTGTATTCCCTAGAGGGTTTCTATCGCCAAGAAACCCAGATCCGGTCACTTGCTGAGAGCAGTAGCAGAAGAAGGGAGAAGAGCATTCGTTTTTGAAATTTTTGAGCATATATGGCCTCGCATGGATTGAGGGATCAAGATAAGTTAGATGGTGCATCTAACTTCATTATCTGGAAGGTCATGATCCTATCTGTCCTGGATGATTATCGCATCAAAGATCATGCCGAGAGGGTTGTAGCCATTCTGGTCGATGCTAATCCATTAAAGAAGTATGAGGAAAATCAAGCACGGGCTAAGCGCTTGATTATGGAAGGAGTGAAGGATCATGTGGTCCCACATATTGCTGAGAAGAATAAAGCAAATGACATGTGGACAACGCTGATCAAGTTGTATCAAGGCACCTCTGTCCAGCGGAAGATGCTTCTGGAGAATCAGCTGCGACTATTTCAGATGCACAAGTGAGAGGAAATTGACCCCTTCCTCATTAGATTGAAGGCAATTCGAGATCAATTGGTTGCTAAGGGGGCAACTCCTAATGATGGTCTCATGGTGATCGATTGCCCTAAATGCAGTCACCGATGATTGGGAGACCTTTTTCCAAAGTATTTTGGGCAGAGCACAACTTCCAAATTGAGAGGACATGTGGGAAACTCTTCGTCAAGAGGAGATTAGGAGAATGTCCAAGATGGGCAGCAACAATAGAGGAGCCAAGATCAAGAAGGAGGACAAGGAAGATGTGGCTCTCGCATCTAAGGGACAAAGGCAGCAGCAAGGGAAGAAGAAGGACCTCTCAAAGGTCTAGTGCTTCAGATGTGGCGAATTGGGACATTTCTCCAATACTTGTCCTTAGAAGAAGAACAAAAAGGAAGATTCAGATTCTAAGGCTACGACAGCCAAGGGGGCTAATGGCAGTGATGACAATGTGGCTATGAGTGCTCATGTGCTTCGAGAGAAGAGGTGGGGCGACATAGATTTGTAGATTGAGCTACAGATGGTGTGAGGGGTAGGATCCTTAAGGTGCCCAAACTCTTGGATCACATACTAGCTACGGGAGCCCTTAAAGACAGTAGCAGGATGAATGGAGTCAGTTGATGCAAAGGATTATGGAGGCACGGTGGCAGTGAGGACCCTGAAGACTAGAGCGACGCAGTGCAGAGGCAGCAATAACGTGGAAGTAGCAGCACAAAGGCTGATGGGACTTCAGCAGAGCAGAGGGGCAGTGCTTAAGCAGTGCAGCAACAGCGCAGAGCTTCGGAGGGTCAACACAGTTCAGCGGCAGAGGGTGCTTCAGTATCGAGATGCAGCCAAACTGACTTGTCTGTCAGGATTTTGGGTGATGTCCTTCAGTTGCTTACTTCTCAGCAACTAAGTTGCAGTGCAACAGTTAGTAGTGGCAGTGTTATGGGTAGCATGATGCAACAGTTGAGAGGGAGTTGCAGTACAAATGAGGCAGTGACTATCGCAAATTCATGGGCAGCAGTACAAAAGGCAGCAGCGTAGTGGATGAAGGGCAGCAGACCAAGCATCAACAGTGCAGGGGACCGATGCCATGGATCAGATTAACGCTTCTGGAGTGAAGTGTTGCTAGAGCACATCCCTCGCTGAGAGGGAGTGTTGATTTTTGTGTAGCATCAGATGTGCTCTAGCTCCGAAACTTCGGGGAGGGCCTAGGACACATGAGATCTCCAAGACCCAAAAATCGTTTGGAGAAATTCCACCCAGTGTGAAAATTATTCAAATAATTAATTATTTTAATGGAGACCCTAAGTCTAACTTAGGGAAATTAAATAATTAAAGTGAATTAATTAAAACATGTGGGTAAGAATGTTCTAAGTGATGTGGATCAAGTCTTTTCTAATCTTAGCCATTGATTAGAGATTAGATCACGACCGTTGAATGTTCAACAAGAAAAGTATTAAAGGAAGGCTTCGGGTCAGTTGGAGAAGACACACAGAGCGGTAGCACTTGAGCTAAGTCGAAATTCTAGGGTGCGCTTTGCTGAGAATTTTCTAGTGAGCTTGTAGTGCAACGAGGGGCAGATTGGAAGACGGATTTCTAAATCCGAGGCCGAGAATATAATTGCAGAGAGGCAAACTCGTACTAGAGAGGCAACGCAGTCCAGGAAAAGTGATGCAGAGGCAGCGTAGGCCTAGAAAGGGTGACGCAGACCCAGCAAGGTTCACGAAGAGCCAGCGCAGAAGCTGACGCAGTCACAGAAGGGTGACACAGGCCAGGAGGGGCTAACGCAAAGCCAGAGGCTGCGATGCTGGGCTTTTAGTGGGCCAGAAAGGGCTCGTATTCAACAGATCAGACAGATTGACACAACCACATTGAAGGGTTACGCAACGACTACGTAGGCACCTGTGGGGATCCTCATTCTCAGCTGGATCAACCATATTTTCTGCCTGCGGAGATAGAGGTACCTATGTTGGGATTTCTATGTTGGGGAAACCACTACTGGTGCCCTTGTTTGAATTTAGAATTCTGCATAATAATAAAACCCTCAAGAGATGGTGCACCGGTTTTCCAGCATTCGGTTTTTTCAGGGACATTTGTCCAAAAAATATTGTGTCCTTTGTCATGTGTGCTTAATTCTTCAGTACTTGATATGTATGTATGTGTAGATCTGAAGTGTGTTTACTTCACTATTTTCTGAATATTTTTGAAAATAACTTGTTAATGTAAAAACACAAGTAGGAGAAGTAAACCAGATTTCTGTAGTAGAAATTTATGTTAAGTAGATACAGGAATTTTCATAGAAGAAAAAATGGGAAAGAGTAGTTGAGGGAGGAGAGAATAAAAATAACAATGATAAAAAAATGAGGGAGTGTGGGGTTTGCACTTACCTCTTTAGCTCTTGTAGATGGAAGCCCTTCTTTACTCCTCCAAGCTCCTTCTCCTTCACTCCTCCAAGCTCTCCTCAACTCTCTCTTCCCCTCTCTTCTCCAAGCACTCTTCTCTTCTCTTCTCCAAGCTCTACCAAAACACAAGTGAGCAAATGAGAGGTGAAAGTGAGCTTTTAAATTTTTCATCCCATCCTTGTAGAAATTTCTTAATCTTAATTTTTATGCAGAAATTATTTCTATTAACCCGATTAAGCTTATCCTACTTATACAAGTTATCAACTGAATAAATTCAAGTTAACATCAAAGCAAAACACATAACAGATCTCTACCAATTCAGATCTAGAATAAGCACATGCACACATAGACAAAGTGACATAGTTATTTCTGGACAAACTGTCCCCGGAAAAACCCAATCTGGGAAAACCGGTCTCTGGCTGCTGGAGGGCTCTATTATTAAGAATATTTCTAAATACACAACTCTGGGTTCCAAATCTGGAAAACCCTACAGAGAAAACTCTAGATCTACAACACCTAGGTGATCTAAGACCACAATACTGACTGATCCATACCCTCAAACCGGATTTATAGAACTCAGCCAGATCTAGGCCTAGAAACCCTAGATCTTCCCTTGAAAGACATTGTTGTCGTTGCTGCTGCTGCCGTCTGTTGTTGCTACTACCGTCTGTTGCTGCTGCTGCTGCCACTGCTGCCTTTCTTTGCGCTGTCTTTCCTGATCTCTTCTCTACTTCTTGTGTATTCTAGACCCTGGGATCAGATCATCCCCTTGGTCTAAATTCCCCTCTCTACAACTGAAACACTTGAGAATCCTTAGCAACCCCGCCCTAGAATCTCAACTTAGCTTCAGTGCTCTGCCTCTATGTGTCTTGCAAATGACCCCAAGTCTTTCCTTTATACTTTTCTCGTTGACAAATAAATAGCCAAGATTAGATCTTTAATCAATGGCTAAGATTAAAAGAAAGCTTGATCCCTGTGACTTAAGACAATTGTATCACATGTTTAATTAAATTCACTTTAATTATTTTATTTTCCTAAGTTTTAACTTAGGAAATACATTAAAATAATTAATTAATTTAATATCTCCTAAACCAGATGAAATTTCCCAAATCCATTTTTGAGTCTTGTAGATCAGGTGAACTCTAGTCCTTCCTCAAAATTTGGGACCTAGAGCACAACTGATGCTACCCCAAATACACAAAATCTCAACACTCCCTCTTAGTATCAAGGGTGTGCTCTAGCAATACATCACACTTATGCATTACACGATTTTGGGCACTGGTTCTGTGCTGCTGAAGCTTGGCCTCCTGCCACTCAACTCTGCACTGTTGCTGCCATTCTATACTGTTGCCCATGACTCTGCCACTGCCACTGCAACCACTGTACTGCAGCTCCCTCTCAATATGCTGCATTTGTGCTGCTCATAGCACTGCCACTGCTGATCTACTGCTCTGCAACTTCAGTTGTTGAGAGAAACAACTGAATCTCCTGCCCAATCTTTAATAGACAAGTCAGATGGGCTACAGCCTTATCATTGAAGCTCCATAGGCTACAGATCTATGCTGGCATCTAAAGAACGATGCACAGCTACAACTCTGCTAGCGTAACCAAACTCCCTCTGCACTACTGAAGTCACATCAGCTCCTTGTGCTGAAATCTATCACGCTGCTGCTGCACTGCCCTATCCCTTTAAAGCTCTCTGCGTTGCTGCAGCTCTACACTGCATCAGTGGTGCTCTGCGCTGCTGAAGTCACATCAGCCTCTGCGTTGCTACTGCTTCTACGCTACTACTTCTTTGCTCTGCGTTGCTCCTCCCAGCCTTCAGATCTGCCTCTACCTCTGCCTCATCTGTGATCTATGCACCCACTGCTCTTCTTGTCCCGCTACTCACTTAAGGCTGTTGTAGCTCGCATGTGATCCAAGAGATGAGCTGCTCAAGGATCCCGCGTCTCTTCCATGTAGCTCCTCTACATGTCCATGTCACCCTACCTCCGTGGTTCATGAGCACTCATGGCTACATCATCTCCGAACCCATCATCTGCCACCGCTGCTTTGGAAGAAGATGCTTTCTTGTCCTTCTTCTTTTCTGGACAATGGCTGGCAAAATGTCCCATTTCGCCACACTGGAAACACTTGATCTTTGAAAGATCCTTCTTCTTCTTCGGCTGCTTCTTCGATGCCAAGGCTGCATCTTCCTTCTCTTCTTTCTTAACCTTGCTCAACGCAGGGCTGTGCTGCTTCTTGGTGAACCTTCATAGTTCTTCTTGCCGCAGGATCGACCACACGCTGTCCCAATCTAGGAAGTTCGCTCTGCCCAAGATACTTTGGACAAAGGTTTCCCACTCATCCGTGACTGCATTGAGGGCAATCCTGATTATCACTGCATCATCTATGGTTGCACTTGTTGCAGTCAGCTGATCCCTGATTGACTGCAATCTGAAGAGGAAATGCTCAATGTCTTCTCCATTGGTCATCATGAATGACCTCATTTGAGCCTCCAACAACATCTTTCTTTGGACTAATTTCCCCTCATATAGGGAAGTCAAGGCATTCCACATCTCATTAGTTGTCTTCTTCTCAGCTATGTGTGGTACAATATGATCCTTGATACTGTCCATTATCAACCGCTTGGCATGCCTAGCAGCTTCTCTATGATTCCGTAGGAGATCCACATCTGTCAGTGTGGCCAAGGTTTGCTCTGCATGGTCTCTTAGACCGTATGCCTCAAGGACAATCAGTATCCTTGCTTTCCACACCGAAAAGTTTGAGAGGCCTTCTAGCCTATCCTGATCATGCAGTCCATGAGGAGCCATCTGCTCAGAATGTGTCAGAGCTCCTCTTCTCTATGCTAGAGATCTTGGATCTAGGGCCCTTTTCGAACTGGGAACCCTCTACTCCCTCTGACACTTGATTTCCCTCCTTGGAAATCTACCAAATCAACGATGATTCAGCTTCTTCTTTGATCCTCTGACCAAACTGCAAGTTTCCTGTGGAAAGAAACTCTCTGAGAAGCTAATCTCTTCCCAAACTTTGTCACTTGTGCTAAGGTTAAAAATATGAAATCTTCAGAAGTTTAACCCCACCAGCTCTTCTGAATTTCTGCAACTTTTATGCAGAGTTTTTCTGGATTTGAAAGATTCAGATCTGAATCACACTAGCTGCTGCTGCTGTTGTCTACTGTTGCTGCTGTTGCCGTCCTCTGCGTGAATCTGCTCCTGAAAGCAACGTTGTCCCTTCAGATTTTCTTTTCTGCTGCCTTTCCAGCTGCTTTCTGCAGCTAGATCCTTCAGATTCTTCAGCTGGTGACCCTTCTAGATTTGCAATTGCTCTGATACCATGTAGAAATTTCTAAATCTTAATTCTTATGCAGAAATTATTTTTGTTAACTTGGTTAAGCTTCTCCTACTTATACAAGTTATCAACTGAATAAATTCAAGTTAACATCAAAGCAAAACACTTAATAGATCTCTACCAATTCAGATCTAGAATAGGCACATGCACACATAGAGAAAGTGACAATTATTTCTGGACAAACTGTCCCCGGAAAAACCCAATGTGGGAAAATCGGTCTCTGGCTGCTCGAGGGCTCTATTATTAAGAATATTTCTGAATACACAACTCTGGGTTCTAGATCTGGAAAACCCTACAGAGAAAACTCTAGATCTGCAGCACCTGGTTGATCTAAGACCACAATACTGACTGATCCACACCCTCAAACGGGATTTACAGAACTCAGCCAGATCTAGGCCTAGAAATCCCAGATCTGCCCCTGAAAGACACTGTTGTTGCTGCTGCTGCTGTTGCCGTCTGCTGCTGCTACTGTTGCCTTTCTCTGTGCTGTCTTTCCTGATCTCTTCTCTGCTTCTTGTGTATTCTAGACCCCGGGATCAGATCATCCCCTTGGTCTAAATTCCCCTCTCTGCAACTGAAACACTTGAGAATTCTTAGCAACCCCGCCCTAGAATCTCAGCTTAGCTTCAGTGCTCTGCCTTTGTGTGTCTTACAAATGACCCCAAGCCTTTCCTTTATACTTTTCTCGTTGACAAATCAATGGCCAAGATTAAATCTTTAATCAATGGCTAAGATTAAAAGAAAGCTTGATCCTTGTGACTTAAGACAATTTCATCACATGTTTAATTAAATTCACTTTAATTATTTTATTTTCCTAAGTTTTAACTTAGGAAATACATTAAAATAATTAATTAATTTAATATCTCCTAAACCAGA
Organism: Pinus albicaulis; assembly: GCA_034641835.2. Taxonomy (NCBI): domain Eukaryota; kingdom Viridiplantae; phylum Streptophyta; class Pinopsida; order Pinales; family Pinaceae; genus Pinus; species Pinus albicaulis. The sequence continues at coordinate 695,744,772 of CM076583.1, read as the reverse complement.
TGAAATTTCCCAAATCCATTTCTGGGTCTTGTAGATCAGGTGAACTCTAGTCCTTCCTCAAAATTTGGGATCTAGAGCACAACTGGTGCTACCCCAAATACACAAAATCTCAACAATCCCTCACTCAACACTAACCCACCCCCCAACCCAACTTAAGCCAAAAAATCAAAAGTAAAAATAAAAATATCGCTTTTTTGTTTTGGGGGGTGGGGGGAATTCGGATCCGTCTACCGCTGTATGGAAGCAGTCGCGATCCATACGGATCTGACCTTGAAGCGCAACGTTTCCATACACCGATCCGATGTACAGAAACACGAATCGGGCAGGGCGGTTTGGAAATGGAAGGAACCGCCTTTTTCAGCCCGATCTGCGTTTCGTACGGCGGATCCTCCACGATTCCGTATAGAACACGAATTGGGCATTGGAGCTGAGGGGGACGTTTCCTGCAACACTGATCACTATAATGCATCAGTCAGCCGAGTTTCTGACTACTACTAGCTACTGCACTGTCCATTGAGGACTTTGCGTTGTTTCTAACTTAGCATGGTGCCACTCTGCACTGCTCCCAACTCTTTATTGCGCTCCCTAGCATCTGACTGCTACTAGTCACTGCAACTGTCACTTTGGTATCTGACTGCATCTACTGTCACTGATCTATTGTGCTACTGAATATTGTGGGTCCCCGTAGCCAGCAACTGATCCAAGAGGTGGACTCCTCAAGGATATTTCCCATCTATAGCTCTCTAGGGCTACAACACCATGTCACCTCACCTCACTCTTGGAGGTATATCGGCGAACATAGAAAAGTCTTCCTCCAATTTGGAGAAAGCCTATCAATCTCTGTTGAAGTTTCCTACTGGTCATGCTTCTCCTCCTTTTCCTTCAACTTGAGAGGGCACTGGGTACTGTAGTGACCGAGCTCACCACACTTGAAGCACTTGACCTTTGACAGGTCCTTCTTCTTCTTTCTCTGCTCCCCCCATCCCTGACTAGGACCCTTAGATATGAGGGCCACATTCTCCTCCTCCTTTACAACCTTCGATCCACTGCTATTGTTACCACTGATGGAGCTCTTTAGAAGAGCTCGCCTCAATTCCTCCTGCTGCAAATCAGCCCACATCCTGTCCCACTCTGGTAGCTTTTCTTTGCCCAATATGCTTTGGACAAAGACCTGTCAATCTTACGCGACACTGTTGAGTGTGAATCTCACAAGCTCCGGGGGTTGAGGCATTGCCTCAACAGTTAACAGTTGGTCCTAGAATTCCTGAATCCTGATAAGGTAGGGGTCTATGCCTTCCCCTTTCTGCATCTAGATGAGCCTCATCTTCTTCTCTAGGTACATCTTCCATTTTTCGCAAGTACCCTGATATAACGTGGAGAGAGAAACTGTAAATTTTTGTAGATGTTCTATGCTTGATGCAACTTTACTTTTCTTCAATAGATACCAATCACATAAACCATAAAGTAAAATGTTGATAGAACATACCAATAGATCGATAGAAGACATACCAGAAACAGATAAGGGTGGTGGTAAGTTACAACGGTCAACAGGATGCTTCAACCAGCAAAGTCTCGATATGGTCGGCTAACTAGCAATGTCGCACAACCCTCAGAACAGCCAAACAGTCAACTCAAAAGTCAACCCCAGAAAAAGTCAACACTGTCAGTCAATGGTCAATGCACAGCAGCAACAACAGTACCAACACCAGCAACAACAGTAGCAGCAACAGCAACAACAACAGCAGCAAATAAAAGTCAATGCAGCACGGTCTACGATCAACCTTTGACCTCGGTTCTTGTGCCAAAATGTACGAACTTCAGAAATCTAAGTCTATGCCAAAAATCAGCTCCTTTGGACCATGCGTTGACCAAAGTAAACGCTAGTCAAACCTCTAGTGGAAACCCTAGCTGCAGCAGAAATATCTTCGACCTTCTTTCCCACGTGTGAACCGAAAACTGTCTCCAAGGAGCTCGAACTAATCAGAAGAGGAGAGAGAATGTGTGAGGATGAGATGAGTGAATGTCCTCCAACGTTGACTCTATTTATATCAATCATTGAGGGTGTGTGACACATCTGCTGGTGTACAAAACCTTAAAACCGACCTGCACATATTTGAATGTATTAGAAAATAAACTCAAAATAAATGTTATGCTCATCGGATTAAGATGATCTTTAAATAGATCTTACACCTCTCCAAAAGAGGAACCCAATAAAAATATTGGTATCTTCATGTGAGCATCACAACATGGAGTTTGGACCTAGTTGTCCAATTTTAACACTCCCTCTCAACTAGGGAGAATTCCATCCACATGTGCAACCCAAACATCATGCATCATCCCATCGTAACTTGCTTTGCTAGCCTCTTTATTTCATAACAGAGGTGGGTCAGTCACAAAGACATCATTCCCGGCTGACAGGTTCAGCCCAGAGGTCCAAAACCTCTATAGGACTCAAAAAGAGTCTCATACCAACCCGAAGTTGGTTTATCTGACCCGAAGTCAGTAGGAGGTCCGAAACCTCACTTGGACTCAAGAGAGTCATATATACTAACTCGAAGTTAGTCTCACTGACCCGAAGTCAGTTGGAGGTCCGAAACCTCACATGGACTCAAAGAGTCACATACCAACCCCGAAGTTGGTTTATCTGACCCGAAGTCAGTAGGAGGTCTGAAACCTCACTAGACTTGATCCCAGATCAAGTGATTGGACATGTGTCATCCTAGATAGAGAGTACGGCAATCTCTGATGCGTCCATCAGTCTTTGCTACTAGTCTCTAGCTATTCCCACCTCATTGGCCAAATGAGAGGTACTTCCCATGAGTCCAGAACTCAAATGGGTAGGATGCATATGGGGCACAGATCATGAGAGGCGAACCAACTCAATCATCATAACGGTGGGGCAGAAGCACCACAAGGTTCGACAATCCTAGCCCCATGTGTGTTTATAGCTCCAAGAAGCTATCCCCAGAGCCCCCCGAGAGCTCCAAGAGCTAATCGTCCAACAAGACCCTCAGAATAGGGTCGTTCCACGATTCCAAGATTCTCACGGAAGGTTAGGAACATGACCTTCCCCAAGGGCATAGTGAGAATATCCACGACTTGCTCATTAGTTCCTGTGATCGAGCCTTACAGTGCCTCGCTGTACCATATCTCGGATAAAGTGGTACCAGCCATCAACATGCTTGGATCGATCGTGGAACACGAGATTCTATGACAAACGAATCCCCCTCTGGTTATCACAAAGGATAACGATGGCATCTAGCACATGCTCGAACAACTCTCTTAAGAGCTTTCGCAACCAAGTGACTTCACAACAGGCCATAGATGTTGCAATGTATTTGGCCTCAGCGGTGCTCAAGGCTACCGACTTTAGTTTCCTGCCCGAAGCAGATCTACATGTGAAGCAGCATCCTGATGTGCTCTTGCGATCCACCACACTACCAGCCCAATCGACATCAATATATCCATGGAGTGTCATACTCCCGGCAGTGTATCTCAGCCCATGGTCTATCGTGCCTCAAAGATATCTCAAGAGTTTCTTAGCACCAACCCAGTGAATGTAATGAGGATCAAAGATATGTTGACTCAAAGTGTTCACTGCAAAACATACCTCCGGACGGGTGTTCACTAAGAACATCAGGGCCCCTACGAGTTGACGATACTCAGTAGGATTTGCTAACACGGGCCCAGCAATGCTGCCACTCAACTTCTTAAAGTTGAGCTCCATTGGTGTCGACACAGACTTATAGTCCATCATACTAAATCTTTCCAGAAGCTTCACAATGTATTTTCCTTGAGAAAGGAAAATCTCGCCAGGTCTCTGCCAGACCTGTAGGCCTAGGAAGTAGTGCATCAGTCCTAGGTCCTTCATCTCGAACTCAGCAGCGAGCTCCCTCTTGCATTGATGAATGAGAGGGACAACGCCTGTCAGGAAGAGGTCGTCCACATACAACACCAGAATGAGAGGCTTCTCTCTATCAACCTTGAAGTAAAGGTTCGGATCAACATTACTATGAGTGAAGCCTGGCTTCATCAGGTAGCTATCTATCCTCTCGTACCAAGCTCTGGGTGCTTGCTTCAGCCCATAGAGGGCTTTCTTCAACCTTTAGACATGGGTGTCCCGATCCTGGACTTCGAACCCCAGAGGTTGCTCTACATACACCTCCTCCTTTATCGCACCATACAGAAATGCGGTCTTCACATCCATCTGATGAAGACTCCATCCTTTCGTAGCAGCAAGGGCTATGATAGATCGAATGGTGGTATATCGTGCCATAGGTGCAAATATGTCATCATAGTCTATGCCTTCCTTTTGAGAGAAGCCACGGGCAACGAATCTTGCCTTGAACTTTTCAGTACTTCCATCAGATACATGCTTGATCTTGTAGAGCCATTTCGAGGTGACAACTGCTTTGTCCTCCGGTCTTGGAACCACATCCCAGACATTATGGACTCATACTCTTCGTGCATAGCATCCTTCCAGACTTGATGCTTTATGGCTTCCTCAAAAGATCCAAGCTCGGATTGTACAATAGTACTCATGGCTGCTAGATACCCTTGGTATCTACTCGGCTTCTTGCTTTCAGGGAATGTCCCCCTTAGGGCCATATGTCCCTCAGCATCCTCGCGAGTGTCCCTGAGCCGTGATGGTCTCTTCCCCAGTGAAGGAGGTGGATCAATCGGGTCCATCGATCCTTCAATATCAGGCCTCGTCTTATCCTTAGGTTCTTCTTGATTTCCAAGCCTTGCTTCATGATCTTCCTCAGATCTCGGAAGATTGACTCCTTTCTTCAGGGAAGCATCTTCGTCAAAAGTGACATCGTGGCATATCTCCACTTCCCTTTGACTAGGCACATAGAATCTATAGGCCTTCGAATTTTCGTTGTAGCCCACAAACATTGTGGTCTCCCTCCAGATGCTAGCTCCTCTGCAAAAGTTCTTGAACTCATTCGTCTCATATAATAAGAACATCCTTCCAAGGATGTCACGGGCAGCATACCAGACATATCATATTGTATCAATGCAAGACATCAGATGTCTTTGTGACGCTTGAGGGGAAAGGTCCCCTTGAGTGTTTTCCTTTGGCACAACCTTGTCATACACCTTCATGATTATTTGAGAACTCGAGCATCCCCGTCACCACCTTCCTTGCTTCGGGAAGGAATTTGTAGTGAAGGTGTCCAAACCTCCGGTGCCATAGTATCACATGTCATCGCTCCTTGAAGCCATAGTCTGTGGAAACCATTTTCTTCTTCGGTGATTACTACAAATTAGGGCTTGTCTTCACCTCAGCTCCAATACCATGTAAATTTTTGTAGATGTTCTATGCTTGATGCAACTTTACTTTTCTTCAATAGATAACAATCACATAAACCATAAAGTAAAATGCTGATAGAACATACCATTAGATCGATAGAAGACAAACCAGAAACAAATAAGGGTAGTGGTGCGTTACGACGGTCAACAGGATGCTTCAACTAGCAAAGTCTCGATATGGTTGGTTAACCAGCAATGTCACACAACCCTCAGAACAGCCAAACAGTCAACTCAAAAGTCAACCCCAGAAAAAAACAACATTGTCAGTCAACGTGTAATATTCCTAATTAGCTATTGCTAATTGGAATATTCGATTTTGCTCAATTTTGCTGTCTATAGTTTATTCATAAATAAAAAGGTGAGTAAAGAAGACATGACTCACTTTAGAAATAAAAGTTCACTCCCTAGTAGCACAACGTTGTAACTTAAGTGAGCCATGTGGGGCCAAGAGACCACACAGAGAGGGGACCCACGTAGACACATGGAGGGACTGCGCAGGCCAAGAGGGAGCACCTGGCAACTTGGAGGAGGTGAGCCTTAGGGTTGAGAGGGGCTCATGCTATATAGAGGGGAGAGCCTCCTCATTTTGATCATTCGTTGTAGATGATATTGAGCTGGTCATTTTGACTTCTTGAGCATGCTGACTGTTTAGCCTGTCTGCAGCACTGTTTAGTGCGTTGAGTGTCTCCGATCGGAGATCTCGCCCTTAGCCCCGGGGGACTTCGAGTCCCTGCTCGGGCAAGGTAGTTTCTTTAGCGTTTTGTGGGAGGATTGGTGTTTGGGTTTTGTTGCGGAGCTGTGCATTCAGAGACTGCGCAATCATTGAGAGGGAGGACGCAGTCCATTCAGGAGGAGCTCCTGATTGAGTTTCTTGCAGAGGTTTTGAGCCCGGAGATCAAGCAGAGGATCAGCCTTTGCCTTTGGGTGGATTTTGGTGGAGTTTGAGGCCGTATTTCAGTTGTTCCTATTCAGCCTCTGCACAGAGCCTTGGAGGGCAGCGTAATTCCCCAAGGGGGTGATTTTTGGGGGTCAGCCATATCAGATATGATTTCTGGGTTTTGCTGTGGTTGATGAGTAGAGGTGGATTCCAGATTTTCAGCTCATTCCGGCGAGGGGATCAGCCCCAAGTCATCAGTTCAATTCAGTAGTAGCAGCTACATGGCAGTTTTCCAGCAGCTGGGACGTAGTTCAGAGAGCAGCCATTTCTTGATATTTTGAGAGTATTTCTTCACTTGCCTTGAGCAAGATTAGGTGCCATCACTCTGATCACCTATTGTACTCCATTATATTTCTCAGTATAATAAAATGGCTTAGCATTCTCTCTCTATATTTCTAGATGATTTGTCGTACATTCTATCTATGCGATTGTATGTCTGCTTTACTGTTATCTTTATGTATTTTCGGGCATTCTAGTTCTATACCACTTGGTGTGTTTATTTCATACTCTTAGACAAAGTCTGGAAAGGGCCAGGTAGCCTCCAGATCTCACTCTCTTCACAGAGGTGAAATATCTGGTAAACGCCCTCCCAATCCATCTCTGGTTGGAGTTTGTTTGTGTTTTAGAGATATCCCCGAAACGGGATATTACAGTGGTATCAGAGCATAGTTCTGGCTCAGCCTGTGGAGCTAGTTGTCTATATCACCGGGGAAGAGGCCATACATTTGTTACAGAGGAAGAAAGTACAGATGTCGTGAGCGTAGGTCGGAGAACACCTACGGAGAGGGAGACTGTGTTAGGGTGGTGGACACAAAACAGGAGAAGCTTGTGACAGGTGCAGAGCAGGAGGAGCCTATGTTAGATTCAGAGCAGAGAGAGCCGATGGCAGATGATAGTGAGGCAAAAAAGTTTGGGGAGGCACTCCTCAAATCAGTGCAGGATCTAGCGAGACAGATTGAGGTGATGGGTCAGAGATTCACCGCTGTGGAGGCTAAACAGCGTGAGACCCCACGGGTTTTCCAGGTAGGTGAGGGATCGGGTACATCTCACCATTTTCCAGAGCATGGTACTACGCAGCGTGATACTACTCAACAGATGGCTTCACATGCACCTACACGCTCTACCATGCCCACTTTCTTGGGAGCAGACACAGGGGCAGGAGCCCAACAGGAGGCAGAGCCCAGGCATATGGGTGATTATTTTGCAGAGTATCAGGCCTATGGGCAGGAGTTCAGGGATGCTCTCTCGTTCAGAGACTTTGTTCAGCTTCAGCGAGACAGTAGACCCCGCAACCATCATAGAGGGCACCGACATTATCACGACAGAGATACCCACCACACAGCTAGCAGATTCCACTTGCCTACGTTTAATGGTTCATCAAACAGTTCAGCGAAGTCTTGGGTGGAGAAGCTGGATATCTATTTCCAGCTTAACCAGATGTCGGAGGCAGAGGCCATCAAGGTGGCGACATTACATTTGGATGGTGAGGCCCAGGAATGGTGGTTCCATGGGATGGTTACACTCGGACATTCTACAGTGACGACATATGCTGAGTTTACCAGGAGGTTGATAGAGAGATTTGACCGGAGGGATCCAGAACAGCATTTTGTTGAGATGACGAAGCTCAAACAGACCGGGAGCCCAGAGACATACATTGCAGACTTCTTGAGGGTTTCAGTGATGGTGCCAGATCTATCCGCGGCCCGGATGATCTATATGTTTGTGGAGGGGTTAACAAAGCCACTTCGGGGTCTAGTCAGATCTACTAGACCAGCCACACTCCAGGATGCTATTAGCAGGACTCGAGATTTACAGGATGCATTGCCCAGGACTCGGACACCTTACCCCCAGAGACAGGGTTTCCAGCCCAAGGGGAAGGATATGAGGATTCCGCCTCCAAAGGGGAATCCAGGACGGGCACAGACGGATGATGATGCCAGGAGGGAGCTGAAGAAGAAGCGGTTGTGCTTTACCTGTCAAGAGCTGTGGGCACCAGGACATAGATGTGCTGCTGGCAAAGCACACTTCATTGAGGTCTTCTCCGAGAGTAGCGAGGAAGAGGATGAGGAGGATGACGTGGAGGCAGGAGACAGTCAAATAGCCCAGGATCAGTTGCCACCACCACCACCTCCAGGAGCAGGAGGTGCAACTTTTGCACCCATAGGGGGGACCCTTGCAGCATTGCGAGCAGTTCCTAAGTATTTGACGCTACGCATACAGGGGACAGTACGTGGTCAGCGAGTATCAGTTTTGGTTGACAGTGGGGCAACCCACAACTTCATCGATGCACAGATGGTTGAGCGGAGAGGGATACCGACCGAGAGCTTCAATAGATTTTCAGTTTGAGTCCCAGGAGCTCAGACGATGCAGTTTCCCCGGTATGTTCTAGAGTTGGCAGTGACGATGGGTACCTACACCGTGACTGACCACTTTTTCGTGGTCAACATACCGGATACCAATGTGGTATTGGGTGTTCAGTGGATGATTACTCTGGGGAAGGTCACCACAGATTGGGAGGCCCTGGAGATGGAGTGGGATGATAAGAAGACCGGGAAGCATGAGAAGATCCGCGGGATGCACACTTACCCACCTCAGACTGTTTCGACTCATCGGATGGAGACAGATTTCTAGAAGGGAGACATAGAGTGGGTGGTTGAGTTGCGGGCATTAGAGGCAGAGACTACCAGTCAAGTCGTTCATCCTGATATACAGGCCATCCTTGACAGGCATGACACTGTGTTCGGGGATATACCACTAGGCCGACCACCGGATCGGGGGTTTGAGCACACTATTGAGTTGGAGCAAGGTATTCAAGCAGTGATTACCACACCCTATAGGCATCCCAAAGCCTATCAGGATGAGATTGAGCGGGCCATCCAGGAGTTGCTGGCTCTTGGGCACATCCGGCCAAGCACGAGTCCTTTTTCTTCTTCCGCGGTGTTGGTAAAGAAGAAGGACGACACTTTGAGGATGTGTATTGACTACAGGGCCCTGAACAAGAAGACCCTAAAGAACAGGTACCCTATACCCAGGATGGATGAGTTGAGAGGAGCTCGGTTCTTCTCCAAGATTGATTTGAGATCGAGGTACCATCAGATTCGCGTGAGGGAACAGGACATTCCCAAGACTGCCTTCAGGTGTCACTATGGGCACTTTGAGTTTTTGGTGATGCCCTTCGGGCTAACCAACGCACCAGCGACATTCCAGTCTTGCATGAATCACATCTTCCGCAGTCACTTGAGGAAGTTTGTGTTGCTGTTCTTTGATGATATCTTCATTTACAGCAGGACTTGGGAGGAGCATCTCCAGCACATTGAGGCGGTGTTGCGCATTTTGGAGGAGCAGCAATTCTATGCCAAGCTCTCCAAGTGTGAGTTTGGGTTGTCGGAGATGTTGTACTTGGGACATATCATAGGGGTGGACGGAGTGAAAGTCCACGAGGAGAAGATCAGGGCCATCAGAGATTGGCCGGAGCCGAGGAACGTGACAGAACTTCGAGGATTCATTGGCATTTGTACTTATTATAGGAAGTTCGTCAAGAGTTTCTCACAGCTTGCTGCACCCCTTACAGATCTGATGAAGAAGGGGACATCCAGTTGGTCGGATACAGCACAGCGAGCCTTTGATAGGCTCAAAGAGGTGATGAGCAACTGCCCAGTGCTTGCATTGCCGGATTTTACGCAGCCATTTGTTTTGGAGTGTGATGCGTCAGGAGAGGGGATCGGCGCAGTATTGATGTAGGGAGGTCACCCTATAGCCTTTGAGAGTCAGAAGCTCTTTCCACACGAGAGGTTGTATTCTATATACGACAAGGAGATGCTGGCCATTATGCATGCATTGGCCAAATTCCAACAGTATTTGGTGGGGAACAGGTTCAGGGTGAGGACTGATCATAATAGCCTCAGGTTCTTTTTGGAGCAGAAGCAGTTATAGGAGAGGCAGTAGAAGTGGATTAGTAAGATCCAGGCATATGACTTTGACATTGAGTATGTCAAGGGTAAGAACAACGTGGTAGCAGATGCCCTTTCATGTAGACTAGCCACGTTGTCTCTTATGAGCCTGGATACAGACTGGAGGGCTCGACTTTTAGTTGAGTACTCCAAGGACAGATTTGCATGTGAGGTTCTAGATGGACAGGTGGCGGATGACAGGTACAGGGTGGTCGATGAGATCATCTACTATAGGGACAAGATCTTCTTGAATGAGGGATCTCAGCTCAAGAAGAAGATACTTCAAGCATCACATGATTCACCATTGGCCGGCCATCAGGGGTTTATCAAAACCTACAGGGTCATTAGAGAGAGGTTCTCATGGAAGGGCCTCAAGGAGGACGTACTCCAGCACATCAGGGAGTGCGATGTTTGCTAGAGGAACAAGGGGGAGATGAGCCATCCCGCAGGATTATTGCAGCCTCTTCCCATTCCGGAGGGGAAATGGGAGAGTATTTCGATGGACTTCATCACAGGGTTACCCATGGTACAGGGCAAGGATTGTATCTTTGTCGTCGTTGATCAGCTGACAAAGTATGCGCATTTTTTCGCCATATCCGCACACTACACAGCAGCACAAGTGGCCGAGCTATTCTTCAGAGAGGTTTTCAGGCTACATGGTCTTCCTAAGACCATCATTAGTGACAGGGACAGCCACTTCATGGGCGAATTTTGGCAGGAGCTTTTCCGATTGGTGGGGACGGAGTTGACACCGAGTACCAGTTATCACCCACAGACGGATGGACAGACGGAGATAGTTAACAAGTGGTTGGAGGGCTACTTGCGTAACTATGTCAGTGGACAGCAGCGAGCATGGCTTAAGTGGTTGCATATAGAGGAGTACTGCTACAACACTACACATCACATGTCCATTGGTATGTCACCATTCTATGCTTTGTATGGGTATCATTCTTTATCTTTTGCTGATGTGATGTTTGGTGTTAGTAAGGCTCCAAGAGCCAAGATTTGGATCCAAAAGAGTCAGGATATTCTCCGAGCTCTCAAGGACAATATGGCTACAACGCAAAACCAACAAAAGCTGTATGCTGACAGGGGTTGGGTGGAGAGATAGTTTGAGGTAGGGGACTTGGTCTACCTACGATTACAGCCATACCGACAGTCGTCACTGAAGCAGAAGGGAGCTGAAAAGCTCAAGCCTCGCTTTTACGGGCCATACAGGGTGATACGCCGGATTGGACAGGTTGCATATGAGTTGGAGCTGCCCTAAGGCAGCAAGATTCATAACATTTTTCATGTATCATGCCTGAAGAAGGCACTGGGGCAGCAGGTGACAATGACAGATGAGCTACCACCCACAGATGATGAGGGGCATTTGGTGTTGCAGCCAGAGGCTATTATTGATACCAGGGAGAGGCAGCTACGGAGCAGGACAGTCCGGGAATTCTTGGTGAGGTGGAAGAATTTGCCGAATGAGGATGCCACTTAGGAGAGTGAGAAAATTTTGCAGCATCCACCACTTCAGTTGCTTGAGGATAAGCAACATTTTGCCGGGGGAGACTGTAATATTCCTAATTAGCTATGGCTAATTGGAATATTCGATTTTGCTCAATTTTGCCGTCTATAGTTTATTCATAAATAAAAAGGTGAGTAAAGAAGACATAACTCACTTTAGAAATAAAAGTTCACTCCCTAGTAGCACAACGTTGTAACTTAAGTGAGCCATGGGGGGCCAAGAGACCATGCAGAGAGGGGACCCACGTAGACACATGGAGGGACTGCGCAGGCCAAGAGGGAGCACCTGGCAACTTGGAGGAGGTGAGCCTTAGGGTTGAGAGGGGCTCATGCTATATAGAGGGGAGAGCCTCCTCATTTTGATCATTCGTTGTTGATGATATTGAGCTGGTCGTTTTGACTTCTTGAGCACGCTCGCTGTTTAGCCTGTCTGCAGCACTGTTTAGTGCGTTGAGTGTCTCCGATCGGAGATCTCGCCCTTAGCCCCGGGAGACTTCGAGTGCCTGCTCGGGCAAGGTAGTTTCTTCAGCGTTTTGTGGGAGGATTGGTGTTTGGTTTTTGTTGCGGAGCTGTGCATTCAGAGACTGCGCAGTCATTGAGAGGGAGGACGTAGTCCATTCAGGGGAGCTCCAGATTGAGTTTCTTGCAGGGGTTTTGAGCCTGGAGATCGAGCAGAGGATCAGCCTTTGCCTTTGGGTGGATTTTGGTGGAGTTTGAGGCCGTATTTCAGTTGTTCCTATTCAGCCTCTGCGCAGAGCCTTGGAGGGCAGCGTAATTCCCCAAAGGGGTGATTTTCGGGGGTCAGCCATATCAAATATGATTTCTGGGTTTTGCTGTGTTTGATGAGTAGAGGTGGATTCCAAATTTTCAACTCATTCCGGCGAGGGGATCAGCCCCAAGTCATCAGTTTAGTTCAGCAGTAGCAGCTACACGGCAGTTTTCCAGCAGCTGGGACGCAGTTCAGAGAGCAGCCATTTCTTGATATTCTGAGAGTATTTCTTCACTTGCCTTGAGCAAGATTAGGTACCATCACTCTGATCACCTATTGTACTCCATTATATTTCTCCGTATAATAAAATGGCTTAGCATTCTCTCTCTATATTTCTAGATGATTTGTCGTACATTCTATCTATGCTATTGTATGTCTGCTTTACTATTATCTTTATGTATTTTCGGGAATTCTAGTTCTATACCACTTGGTGTGTTTATTTCATACTCTTAGACAGAGTCTGGAAAGGGCCAGGTAGCCTCCAGATCTCACTCTCTTCACAGAGGTGAAATATCTGGTAAACGCCCTCCCAGTCCATCTCTGGTTGGAGTTTGTTTGTGTTTTAGAGATATCCCCGAAACGGGATATTACACAATGGTCAACGCACAGCAGCACCAACACCAGCAGCAACAGCAACAAGTAAAAGTCAACGCAGCATGGTCTACGGTCAACCTTTGACCTCGATTCTTGTGCCAAAATGTACGGACTTCAGAAATCGAAGTCTATGCCAAAAATCAGCTCCTTTGGACCATGCGTTAACCAAAGTCAATGCTGGTCAAACCTGCGGTGGAAACCCTAGCTTGTAATATTCCCAATTAGCGATAGCTAATTGGAAATATTAATTTTGACCAATTTTGCCGTATTATAGCCGGAGCATGAATAAAGTGGGTAAAATATTAATAAACTCACTTAGGATAAAGTATTTCCCTAAGTCGACATCGTATTTGAGGAAGTGGGGCCTAGTGGCCAAGTGGACAGTGCAGGGAAAGGAGGACGCAGACCACGTGGGCAGCGTGGGGCCTACCTCATGCAGTTGAGAGGGACAGCGTGGACCAAGGAGCACGTGGGAGATGGTGGGGCCTAGGGAGAGAGAGGCCCATCGTTATAAAAGGGAGGAGAGCCTCCTCATTTGGTTATTCATGTTTATGCATATTGAGCTTGTCATTTCGACTTAGAGCGCTGGTTGTTTAGCTTGTCTGTAGTACTATTTAGTACATTGGGTGTCTCCGTTCGGAGATCCCACCTTCAGCCCTGAGAGACTTCGAGTGCTTGCTCGAGTGAGGTATTTCCATCAGCATTTTGTAGGAGGATCGGTGGTTGCATTCATGGAGGAGCAGGGCATCTAGGGACTGCGCAGTCTTGAGAGGGAGGACGCAGTTCATCTTGGGGGAGCTCCTAATTGGTGCCATTTCGGAGGATTCAGGCCGGAGGATTGAGCAAGGGACCAACCCTTGCCTATTGGAGACATTTGATAGAGAGGGAGGTCATATTTTGGAGGATATCATTCAGCTCCAGTGTGGCCCTTGGGAGGATAGCGTAGATCCTCAAGGGAGGAATTTTCGAGGGTCGACCATTTCAGAAACGCTCTCTGGGATTTTCTGCGTATTGTGAGTAGAGGCCGATTTCAGAGTATCAGATTTTTCCGAGTAGGGGAGCAGCCCCAAATATTCATTTTGTTCCAGCAGTAGGAGCAGCACGGCAGTATTTCAGCAGCTTGGACGCAGAGCAGAGAGCAGCCATTTCCATTGATATTCTGAGAGTATTCCTACACTTGCCTGGTGCAAGTCGAGGTGACATCATTCTGATCACCTCTTGTACTTATTTCTATTTCTCAGTATAATAAAATGGCTTAGCATTCTCTCTATTTCATGTGTATCTGCTTCATGATCTGTTTCTAGCATTTTATATCTTGTTGTATGCTTTGTATTACTGTCTATTTCCCCTTCGGGATATTACATAGCTGCAGCAGAAATATCTTCGACCTTCTCTCCCACGTGTGAACCGAAAACTACCTCCAAGGAGCTCAAACTAATCAAAAGAGGAGAGAGAATGTGTGAGGTTGAGATGAGTGAAATGTCCTCCAACGTTGACTCTTTATATCAATCACTGAGGATGTGTGACACATCTGCTGGGGTACAAAACCTTAAAGCCAACCTGCACATATTTGAATGTATTAGAAAATAAATGTTGTGAAACCAGCTCCAAAAATAGAAGAAAAGAGATATCAACGCCTCTCTTACAACAATAAGCAAGCCAATTTGCCATTTCGAGGGCAACCTCCAATACATTACATGAATGAACAATTTTTGGATGATACAAATGACAAAACCTCCCTTCTATATATATAGGAGTCCATGGGGGCCAAATAAATGTAATCCTAGCCGATCTAACAATAATAATGTAAGGGCACAATAATAACAATATGGGGTTACAGGGGTACAATGATAACAATAAGGGGGGCTACACTAACATAATAAGGGGCTACACTATTAATATAGGGGCTTAACATGCCCCTCTCCTTCAAACAAGTGTTGTCCTCAACGCTTGATTATTTCTTGATGCTTCTGTATAAAATTCTCATCGTCCCATGTAGAATCTTCTACAGGAAAGTTCTTCCTCCACTTGTCGAGATATTAATCTAATCCACTAGATTTGTCGTAGTTCTGTAAAAATCGTGGATCAAGTTTCCAAAACTTCTTTCAATGTCATGTTGATCTTCCTGTTGTTTCATTAGATTCTGCACCAAAGTTGGGTTATCTTTTGAGAGTTGGAGAACTTGTTGTTGATGCTCGATGTTATCTTCCACTAATTTATCATCCATATTTGCTATTATTTGATCCTTCAAACCATCCAACTTAGCCTCCATTTCTGCTTTTAAACCATCTATTTCATCTTCAATTTCTCTTCGTAAGATTGAAACTTGCTGCACTTGGTACCGTAATTTTGATATCTCATACTGCAACTCTTCCTCTTCATGCGTCATAGTATAGCTTTTTGAGGGATTAATGGGTATGGAATTATTTTTTGGAGGCATTATATAACCCAATACCGATAAAATTCTTAAATATTCCCTTGGAATCACTTCAAACCGCTTTTTAATCAAACGTTATGCAATTTTAAAAACCAAATACACACCTTTTCTTTCTCTTTTGAGAAGCTCGATATTAAAACTGAATTAGCCAGATTTATGGATCTCACACCAAATTCTCGTTCTGGCCCTGAGGTAGCCTTCTGAATCCTCTTTCGAATGCCACAGGTTTGACCTGATTTCGATTCTTGAAGACAAAGTTGTGCCCAATCTTCTACGATGACCTAATTATGGACTGGTTCAGTAGAGCGAACTTGTACGACTTGCCACATGTCACTGTTTCCTCCTTCCTCTCTGAAATTGATATCTAGGAAACTACAAAATCGCTTACTCTGCAGCCATTTGGACTGCATTCAAATCCGATGCTCGGAGAGAGAGTTATGCAGCTTTTCCCATGATCACCTCTTTGAGATGAAATTCGTGGGCTTTGGGAGCTCGAAAAAGACTTAAACTTCCACACCATATCTTCAAAATATTTCGTTAAACCAAGATATGAAATTTTGATACAATCTTCCTCAGGATTTCTGGCCGCACTCTAAAAATTTCAGCTTCGAACCTTCGTGAGAAACAAAACTGTTGCGACAATTCCGCGATGACCTCGTTTAGGTTGGGGTCCAGAGAGCTTGCAAAATCTCTAACTTCCGTCGCATCGTATTCGAATATATTGCGAACCAAGATCTGAAATTTTGCATGATAAAATTCCTCAAGATTTCAGCTTCTCAGACTTAAAAATTTCAACTTCGAACTTTCTTAAAAAAAAAAATTTATAGTGAAAAATGCCACGATGACCTGTTTGGAGCAGCGAATCCCTAGAATCCAAAGCTCTGATACCAAATGTTGTGTAACCAGCTCCAAAAAGAGAAGAAAAGAGATATCAACGCCTTATAAATGAGCCACTTCGAGGGGGCAACCTCCAATACATTACATAAATGAAAAATTCTTGGATGATATAATTTACAAAACCTCCTTTCTATATATAGGAGTCCATGGGGCCATAATGTAATCCTATGTGGGCCACAATGTAATTCTAGCCGACCTAACAATAATAGTTTAAGGGCACAATAATAACAAAATGGGGTTTACAAGGGTACAATAATAACAATAAGGGGGTTACACTAACAACAATAAGGGACTATACTAGTAATATAGGGACCTAACAAGGAATTTAAAATAAATGTTTCACTCCTGACAAGATGATCTTTAGATCGATCTAAATCCTCCTGAAGAGGAACCCAGTATTAATATTGGTACCCTTCATGTGAGCATCACGATTACCTGGAGTTTGGACCTATTGTCCAATTTTAACAAACTCATCTGCTTGACAAAGATATTTCCAGCTATATGCGAGACTATATGATCCTGGACTCTGTCTATGATCAACCGCTTCGCTTGCGCCATCTCCTTTCATTACTCTTTCAGTTGATTTGCATCCTGGGGAACTGCCACTACATTATCAATGTAGGGTTTTAGGCCAAATTCATCTAGAAGGAAGTACATCCTTGCCTTCCAGATGACATAGTTGGAAGCTCCATCCAACTTGTCGTGATCACGAAGCTCTGCAGTGGCCATCTCACGAACTTTTGAAAACTCCCTCTTTCCTTCTGCTCGGCTATTGTTATGCTACTTGCACTCCCTTCTAAAGTAAGAAATTTTGCTCACAACTACTGCTGATCTGCAAGGAAAAATCGAACTTGCGACTAGAAGTTTCCGGAGAAAATTTTTCCCTCTGTGTGTGCTCTTCTCTCTTCCACCCCGACGTTGGTTCTACACTAGAAATCTGCTGCAAAACCCTTAGCGTCCAGCTAGAAATCTGCCCAACGAAAAACTGAGTTGCTCTCTCTGCCACTAGAATCACTCGATCTGGAAGGAACATGCATTCGCCTCTCAAAAAAAATCAAACTTTCTCAAGCAACTTGGCTCCCCGGCAAAAGATTGTGTTGCCCTTGGGAATTTCAACCTGCTGCCCACACTGACCAATGGAATTCCTTCTTTTCGCCTGCTCTCTGGCTGATCAAATACGCTCTGATACCATGTGAAAATTTCACTACTGAAATCCTATTTCAACAACTGGTATTATTTCTCCTAATTGTTAATTAAACTTAACAATTTATCTGCTACGACAAAAATCAAAATAAACACACGGCAACCTTCACAAATAAAATTCTGCTAAAAAAGATAAAACATTGAAAGTTGAGAAATGCTAGCACACACACATAAAATCAACACAATAATTTTTGGACAAAAATCCCCGGAAAAACCCAATGCAGGAAAACCGGTGTAACAACTAAGCGTTTTATTATTATGCAATAGTGAGAAATTTTGAGTACAACTGGATGTCGAAATCTGGCAATCCTACAGATATAAAATACTGGCAAAAATCTAGTGAGGAATTTTCTGACCCCATAGGCAAACCCCGACACAACTTGCCTTCAGAAAACTCGGCCCTCTAACCCTCTACGTCAGCCTCTGTGCTGCACTGCGTAGCTTGCTTGATGTCAAGCCTCTGACTAGTCTCTGATGAAGTCATTGTTCCTTCTACTAGCTGGAAAAAATCTTCTCCGGCACTTTGGGACTCCTTCCCGACCTCTGGAACTGAAGACGTCTTTCCCTCTAAAAAAATCGAACTTGCCTCTAGAAGTTGTTGCGCAAACCCTGCATCATCGTCCCTATGGCTCTTTTGCCTCTCTACAAATGCACTCACTGGATCTGGAATACTTCCTCCAGCCTCACTGTCTTTGCTCCTCTCTCACTGCTTCGATCACTGTCTCTCTTCGGCAACTGACTGCTGCTACTCTGGAAATTGATTTGCCAAGAAATCGAACTACCCAAGTGATTTCTCCATCACCACATCGATCTCCTCTTATAATATTTTGTTGGAGCACCAACAACCAAGATTAAAACATAATTGATGGCTAGGATAATTTTTGGATCGATTCGTGTGAGTTTCTAGATGATTCTCGCCTTGAATTAATTAACATTGATTAATTAACCTGTTTTCCTAAGTTTAGACTTAGGAAACATCAAAAAATTGGTTAATAATCTAATTAAGTCACTTCTAGGCCGAATTTCCAAAAATGATTTCTGGGTTCTGGAGATCTCATGTATTCTAGCCTCTCCACAAAGATTCGCAGCTAGAACACATCCGATGCTACAAAAACTAACAAATATTTCATTGGAGCACCAACAACCATGATTAAGTCATTATCAATGGCTATGATCATCTTAGACTTGATCCATGTGAGTCTTTAAAGCTTTCTCGATCTTTCTCAATTAATTGTTGTTAATTAATCAATTTTCCTAAGTTAGACTTAGGCATTTTTAATTATTGATCAATTAACTTAATTGAGTGGTCTCTGGGTTTTGGAGATCTTGTGTTCTTTAGCCTCTCTAACACAAATAGAGACTAGAACACCTGTTTGATGCTACAAAAAACTATCACTCCCTCTTAGCGAGGAAGGTGCTTTGCTTTCTCCACTCCACTACTATACCCATCAGCCTGATCAATATCCTGAAGTCTATAGCTGGACCACGTCACGTTGCTAATGTCTGACAACTGTGATACAACTAGCTCTCACTGTCCATCAACATTGTGCATGATTTGATTCATCTGCTAACCCTGTCGTTGAACCATCCTGCATCTGCGTTGTTGCTGACTTTGCACTGTGCCTCCCTGCACTGCTACTAACACTACCTGGGCTGCATCTGATCTCATGTTGTTGCTATTGCAACTGAGAACTAATCTATGGATCCACTGTGTCTCTGTATTGGATTTACAACTGTCTCCTAAGTCTCTGACCGCAACTAGTCTATGCACTGTCTATTGAGTAACGGTCTGCTCTCATCTGTCTCTGCACCCCTCTAGTAATTGACTGCAATTAGTCTCTGCACTGTCTCTCAAGATCTGACTGTGCTTATTGACACTGATCCTCCTGCTACTGAAAAGTGTTCTCCACTATATCCATTTTCTCTCTGAAATAGACGAACTTAGCTCTCCTTAGAGCTTTCGTGAGTATATCTCCAACCAGTTGTTTTGTGGGAACATGTTGTCACTAGACTTCTCCACGTTGTACACAATCTCTGATGAAGTGGTATCGAATGTCTATGTGTTTTGACCTATCATGAAACATTGGATTTTCAGAGAGCCTGATGCAACTTTGGTTATCACAGTAGATACTGGTCGCCTCCAACTTCTGTCTGAACAAGCTTAGTAGTAGTTTTTGAAGCCTTATAGCTTTGCATGTGGTCGTACTACCTTCCATGTACTCTGCTTCTGCAAAGCTCAGTGGCATGGACTTTTGCTTCATGATACACAAAGATACAACTCTTGATCCAACACTGAAGCAACTATTAGTTTGTGTAGCATTAGGTGCGTTCTAGCCTCAAGATTTGGCAGAGAGATTAGAATACACGTATTTCCAATACCTAGAAATCATTTTTGGAAAATCCACCTAGAGACGACTTAATTAAACTAATTAATCAGTTTTTAATATTTCCCAAGTCTAAACTTAGGAAATATGATTAATTAAAAGGAATTAATTAGGTGATGGTGAGAATCCTCTAGAAAATGACTTGGATCGATTTCTAGTAATCTTAGCCATCAGTTAAGTTTTAATCATGGTCATTGAAGACTCAACGGAAGATTATAAGAAGAAACACGATGGGGCTTGGAGAACACACTTGCAGAGTTCAATTTCACTGGAAGATCGATTTCCAGAGTAGCAACGTTTTATTTCCGGAGAGAGAGCTAGTGAGATCGAAATAGTGAGAGAGGGGCAGGGGTAGTAAGGTCGTAGGAATCTTTTCCAGTAACGGTGAGTGCATTGCAGAGAGGCAGTGAGTGCCACAGAGAGGCAGCGCATAGCCATGCAGTGCTTCAGTGGGTAATCCGTATTTTGCTAGGGAGAAGCAGTGATTCAGTGCCAGAATCCGAAGAGAGAGTCTGGAGGCCAAGAGGATCCATTTCCCAGACAACAGTTAGTCAGAGAGTAAGAGGAGAAGCAGTTCCAAGTTGTGGGACACAGTACTGCGTAGGCTAACACATTGACTTTGTAGAGGCAGCAAGGAGCAGCTCAAATCGAGCTGAGGTCAGTGTCGGATCGCCTATGGAAGTGAGATTTTTCTCACTAGTTTTACTGCCAGTCATTTCTCTGTATTGGTTTGCTAGATTAAGCAACCATATTTTGTACTCAGATTTACTACTGCATAGTAATCAAACCCTCAGCTGCTGCACCAGTTTTCCTGGGTTGGGTTTTTTCGGGGACTTAGTCCAAAAATAACTGTGTATTTTTGTGTGTGTGCATCTATTCTTCTAGCGTTTATTTTTCTTCCGTAGTATTTGTTTTTTGAAGGTTGCAGTGTATTAGTTTCGATATTTACCATCGAACACAGTGAATAATTTATTTAATTTATGTAACAAATAAAAGAAACTATATCTGTTGCTTCAATTGGATTCCGAGTAACGGAATTTTCACAGCAACACCCTTATGTGCTCTTCCTATCCACTGAATTGCCTGCCCCATCTGCACCTAAGAATCCACATAGTTTGACACCATCACCTCAAGTATACATCAAAATGTGCTTCGATGCTGCCTACTGCACTCTCTTAGGTCCCACCATAAACAAACTAAGAGTGTTGACTCGAAGCAGCTATTTGGCCTTGTGTTGACCAGATACATGAGGGAACCAATAAGTTTCCTCTACAAGGTTGGGTCAATGTCCTCGTCCTTTGATGCATCTATCTTCCTCCAGTTCATAATCATAAGCATAGACATAGGCCTACAGTTCTGCATCCTGAACTTCTTCATAATATTTGTAGCATATCTCCCTTGACCAAGGAAGATCTACCCGTCCTTTTGCCATACTTCATCAACTCCAATTCCTTCATGTCAAACTCTACTGCCAGGTTTCTCTTACAGTCCTCAATGAGCCCTGATGACTCAGTCAAGAAGAGGTCATCCACATACAACACTAGGATGAGTGGCTCATCCTCTACCGTCAAATAGTATGGGTTGGGATCTGCATCACTCTTCACAAATCTCATCTGCTGCAAGTAACTGTCAATTTGACCATGCCATGCCTTGGGAGCCCGCTTGAGCCCGTATAGAGCTTTCTTCAGTTTGCACGCATGTGTCTCAAAGCCCTCTGGTTGTTCGATATGTACCTCCTCCTCTATCACCCTGTTCAAGAAAGTTGTCTTGATGTCCATCTGATGAATCTGCCATCCCATCTGCATTACTAGATATATAACTGACCAAATAGAAGTATGTCTAGCAACTGGGGCAAAGGTCTCCTCATAATCTATTCCTTCCTTCTGCGCATACCCCTTTGCCATGAACCTAGCCTTTTACTTCTCCACGCTGCCATCTGCAGGATACTTAATCTTATAGATCTACCGAGAACCCACAACTGACCTGTCTACAGGCCTCGACACTACCTCCCAAACATCGTTTGTCATGCTAGAGCTATACTCTTCCACCATGGCATCTATCCACACCTGATGTTGTGCAGCCTCCTGATAGTTGGAAGGTTCAACAACCTGTGCCACCAACGCTTGGTACTTGTTTGGTTGTCTATCTTCTCTCCTATTCGTCCTAGGAGCTCTTACGAACTCCTTTTCATCCCTCAATGTTTGACGAACTTCCCTGCTGGTTCGGCCACTAGTGGTGGGTGGCTCAACCAACTCTTCATCTTGCCTCTATTACTTTGACAGTTGCGAACTCATTGGATCTCCTGAACTTGAGGTCGTGTTGGTACTAGTAATTGGACGAGATCCCTGTCACTGTCCCTATGGCTGCCCCTGTTGTTGGACTAATGGAGCTTCTGTTGGCCCATTCTAATCACTTGCTGGTAACTCGCGAGATTTCTTTAATGCTCTGTCCTCCATGAATTTTACATCTCGTCTCACCATAATATTCCTGTTTCCATGAGTGTAGATCCTGTATGCCTTTGAGATCTTGCTATACCCAGCGAAGAACCCCTTTTATGCAGTCTGATCCAACTTAGTGCTCTTCTCATCTGGCACATGGCAGTAAGTTATGCTTCCAAAGATCCCGAAGCGACTGACTTTGAGCTTCTTCCCTGAGACAACTTCTTCTGGTGTTATCCTCCCCAATGTCGTGTGAGCCTTGAGGAACCCTACTTTGTATATACACTGTCGTGTTACATCCATCTTCCCATAGAAACTTGGGCAAATCCTAGGCATATAACATTGCCTTTGTAGCCTCAACTATAGACTTGTTCTTCTTCTCCGCTACCTCGTTATGTTGTGGATTGTATGGAGTTTTCCACTCCCTCCTGATGCCTTCCTTCACACAGAAGCTTGTGAAGTCACTATTTGTGTACTCTCCTCCGTTATCTGAGAAAAGCACCTTGATCTTCTTTCCTGTTGCATTCTCTACTAGAGCCTTGAACTCCCTGAAGCAACTGAAGACATCATCCTTGGTCTCCAAGAAATAGATCCAGGTTTTCCTGGAATAGTCATTGATGAAGGTGATGAAGTACTTGTACCCTCTAAGAGATCTAGTGGACATAGGACTGCAAATATCTGAGTGTATACGTTGTAGTACACCATCTGACCAACTGTCACTTCTTGGGAATGTTGCCTTATCATATTTCCCAAGCACACACACTCTGCACGCATTGTCGTGCGTGCTCAATTTTGGAACACCTATTACTGTCTCCCTAAGCATCCTAAGTGCTCCATGGTGTAAATGTTCCATTCTCTTGTGCCATAGTTCATTGAGATCTCTTCTACTGCTACTGCAATCGCTATTGTTGCTGCTAACTAGTACTTTTGGAGAATCGAGTTGCAACTTGTATAACCTATTTCTTCGAACTCCAATCTACTTCACCTTCTTCCAGTTTTGGTGTTCGATGAACACCTTCTTCCCTAAACAGTAAACATCATATCCTTTTTCCTGTATCTGTGATACTAAAATGAGGTTCATACCTAAGCCAGGCACATGCAAGACATCTATAACACTAGTGCTTGCTGATGACTCCCTTTGAATCTCGATGGTACCTACTATTGATTTTTGTAGCATCGGAAAGTGATCTAAGTCTCAAATTTCGAGAGGATGCTTAGACACCAGTATTCCAAAGAACCCAAAAACTGTTTGTGGAAATTTCACTCGATTCATGTTTTATTAAAATAATTAATTATTTTAATGGAGACCCTAAGTCTAAACTTAGGGAAATTAAATAATTAATGGGTATTAATAAAATAGAGTGTGAATCTTCTAGAGAATGAAGATCAAGTCAAGTTTTAATCTTAGCCATTGATTAAACTTCTAATTTGGGTCGTTCATTCTTCAATGACAAGATTATAAAAGAAGGCTTGAGGGTCATTTGGAAAGTAAGTCGGGCATACACTCAGTAACCCAAAGGAAGTCAATTATGAAGGAATAGAATTCAATTTTAGAGGGAGAGTTGCAGGGCAGAGGAAGCAGAGGGCATCAACAGTGTCAGGGATCGTGTAATATTCCCAATTAGCGATAGCTAATTGGAAATATTAATTTTGACCAATTTTGCCTTATTATAGTTGGAGCATGAATAAAGTGAGTGAAATATTAAATAATTCACTTAGGATAAAGTGTTTCCCTAAGTCCACATCGTATTTGAGGAGGTGGGGCCTAGTGGCCAAGTGGACAGCGTAGGGAAAGGAGGACGCAGACCACGTGGGCAGCATGGGGCCTACCTCACGCAGTTGAGAGGGACAGCGTGGGCCAAGGAGCACGTAGGAGATGGTGGGGCCTAGGGTGAGAGAGGCCCATCGTTATAAAAGGGAGGAGTGCCCCCTCATTTGGTCATTCATGTTTGTGCATATTGAGCTTGTCATTTCGACTTGGAGCACGCTGGCTGTTTAGCTTGTCTGTAGTACTGCTTAGTACATCGGGTGTCTTCATTCGGAGATCCCACCCTCAGCCCCGGGAGACTTCGAGTGCTTGCTCGGGTGAGGTATTTCCATCAGCATTTTGCAGGAGGATTGGTGGTGGCATTCGTGGAGGAGCAGAGCATCTAGGAACTACGCAGTCTTGAGAGGGAGGACGCAGTTCAGCTTGGGGGAGCTCCGGATTGGTACCATTTTGGAGGATTCAGGCCAGCGGATTGAGCAAGGGGCCAGCCCTTGCCTATTGGAGACATTTGACAGAGAGGGAGGCCATATTTTGGAGGATAGCATTCAACACTAGCGTGGCCCTTGGGAGGTAACGTAGATCCTCAAGGGAGGCATTTTCGGGGGTCGACCATTTCAAAAATGCTCTCTGGGCTTTTCTGGGTATTGTGAGTAGAGGCTGATTCCAGAGTATCAGATTTTTTCGAGTAGGGGAGCAACCCCAAATACTCATTTGTTCCAGCAGCAGCAGCAGCACGGCAGTATTTCAGCAGCTTGGAGCTACAGCAGAGAGCAACCATTCCATTGATATTCTGAGAGTATTCCTACACTTGCCTGGTGTAAGTCGAGGTGCCATCATTTTGATCACCTCTTGTACTTATTTCTATTTCTCAGTATAATAAAATGGCTTAGCATTCTCTCTATTTCATGTGTATCTGCTTCATGATCTGTTTCTAGCATTATATATCGTATTGCATGCTTTGTATTACTGTCTATCTCCCCTTCGGGATATTACAGTGGTATCAGAGCTCATAGACCTGGCTCAGCCTATGGAGCGAGTTGTCTATGACACCGAAAGAGAAGCCGTATATTTTCTACAGAGGTAGGAAGTACCATGATCAAGAGCGTAGGTTGAAAATCACCTACAGAGAGGGTGACTGCGTTCCAGTAGTGGATGCAGAGCAGGAGGAACCGATGGCAGATGATAGTGATGCGAAGAAGTTTGGGGAAATGCTCCTCAAGTCAGTACAGGATCTGTCAAGGCAGATTGAGGTGATGGGATAGAGATTCATTGCCATAGAGGCTAGGCAGCGTGAAACCCCAAGGGGTTTCCAGGTTGGTGAGGGATCAGGCACATCCCACCATTTGCAGGGGCACGATGCCACTCAGCACATGGCATCTCATGCACCCACACGTTCCACTATGCCCACTTTTCTGGCTGCAGACACAGGGGCAGAAGCACAGCAGGAGCAGGAACCTGGCCACATGGGTGATTACTTTGCTGAGTACCAGGCATACGGGCAGGAGTTCAGGGATGCCCTTTCATTTCGTGATTTTTACCAGCTCCAGCGGGACAGCAGACCCCGGGACCATCATAGGGGACACTGGCATTATCACGACAGAGACACTTAGCGTAAAATGAGCAGGTTCCATTTGCCCATGTTTGATGGTTCATCAAACAGTTCGGCAAAGGCTTGGGTGAAGACGCTGGACATATACTTCCAGCTCAACCAGATGGCGGAGACGGAGGCCATCAAGGTGGCAGCGCTACACCTAGATGGAGAGGCCTAGGATTGGTGGTTCCACGGGATGGTTACACTCGGGCATTCGACAGTGACAGTATATGTCGAGTTCACCCGGAGGTTGATAGAGAGGTTTGATCGGAGGGATCCGGAGGAGCACTTTGTTGAGCTGACAAGGCTAAAACAAACCGGGAATCCGGACACATATCTCAAATTTCCTGAGACTTTCGGTGATGGTGCCAGATCTATCCGCGGCACAGATGATTTACATGTTCATTGATGGGCTAGCAAAGCCGCTTCGGGGATTGGTCAGATCCACTAGACCAACCACTCCATGACGCAGTTGGCAGGATCCGGGACTTGCAGGATGCCTTACCCAGGACCAGGACGCCTTACCCCCAGAGACAGGCTTTGCAGCCTAAGGGGAAGGATGTGAGGATTCCACCTCCAAAGGGGAATCAGGGTAGAGGACAGTTTGATGATGATGCCAGGAGGGAGTTGAAGAAGAAGAGGTTGTGTTTCACCTGTCAGGAGCCGTGGGCACCAAGACACAGATGTGTTGCTGGAAAAACACATTTTATCGAGGTCTTCTCCGAGAGGAGTGGGGAAGAAGATGAGTATGATGACGTGGAGGTAGGGGGTAGCCATGCAGCGCAGGATCATTTGCCACCTCCATCACCAGGAGCAGGAGGTGCAGCTTTTGCACCTACCGGAGGGACCCTTGCAACAATGCGAAGAGTTCCCAAGTATCTGACGCTACGTGTCCGAGGTACAGTGCGGGGGCAGTGAGTATCAGTACTGGTGGACAGTGGGGCAACCCACAACTTCATCGATGCACAGATGGTCGAGCGGGGAGGCATACAGACAAAGAGCTTCGATGGGTTTTCAGTGTTGGTCCCAGGAGCTCAGACTATGCAGTGTGCCAAATATGTCCCAGCGCTGGCAGTGACAATGGGCACCTACACAGTGATTGACCGTTTTTTGTGGTCAACATACCGAATACCAATGTTGTATTGGGTGTACAGTGGCTAATCACTCTAGGGAAGGTCACCACAGATTGGGAGGCCTTGGAGATGGAGTGGGATGATAAGAAGACCGAGAAGCACGAGAAGATACGGGGCATGCACACTTACCCACCTCAGACCATTTCAGCTCACTGGATGGAGGCAGACTTCCGGAAGGGAGACATAACGTGGGCAGTGGAGCTGCGTGCATCAGAGGCAGGGACTACTGGGCAAACAGTTCATCCAGAGATACAGACCATCCTTGACAGGTATGCCAAGGTGTTTGGGGAGATACCACCAAGACAGCCACCAGATCGGGGATTTGAGCATACGATTGAGTTAGAGCAGGGCATTCAGGCCGTCATTACCACACCCTATAGGCACCCCAAGGCCTATCGAGACGAGATTGAGCGAGCTATCCACGAGCTGTTAGCTCTTGGACACATTTGGCCTAGCACCAGTGCTTTTGCTTCTTCGGTAGTGTTGGTGAAGGAGAACGACGACACATTGAGGATGTGCATTGATTACAGGGCCCTGAACAAAAAGACCATGAAGAACAGGTACCCCATTCCACGGATTGACGAGCTGATGGATGAGCTAAGAGGGCCACAGTTCTTCTCGAAGATTGATTTGAGATCCGAGTACCATCAGATTCGCGTGAGGGAACAGGACATTCCCAAGACCACTTTCAGGTGCCATTATGGCCATTTCGAGTTCTTGGTGATGCCTTTCGGGCTAACCAACGCATCGGCCACCTTCCAGTCATGTATGAACCACATTTTCCGCAGCCACCTGAGGAAGTTTGTGTTGGTCTTCTTTGATGACATATTGATATATAGCAGGACATGGGAGGAGCATTTCCAGCACATAGAGGCAGTGTTGCGTATTTTGGAGCAGCAGTTTTATGCTAAGCTCTCCAAGAGCGAGTTTGGGTTGACGGAGATGCTATACTTGGGACACATCATAGGGGTGGATGGAGTGAGAGTCCATGAGGAGAAGATCAGGGCCATCAGGGATTGGCCAGAGCCGAGAAACGTGACGGAACTTCGGGGTTTGTGGGTATCTGCACCTACTACAGGAAGTTCGTCAAGAGTTTCTCTCAGCTTGCTGCACTCCTTACAGATCTGATGAAGAAGGGGGCATTTAGTTGGACAGATACAGCGCAGCGAGCCTTTGACAGGCTCAAGGAGGTGATGAGCAGCTGTCTAGTGCTAGCATTGCCAGACTTCACGCAACCATTCGTTCTGGAGTGTGATGCATCAGGAGAGGGGATTAGCGCAGTGTTGATGCAAGGAGGCCACCCTATAGCTTTTGAGAGCCGGAAACTCCTTCCACATGAGCGGTTGTATGCCATATACGACAAGGAGATGCTGGCCATCATGCATGCACTGGCCAAATTTCGGCAGTACCTGGTAGGTAACAGGTTTAGGGTGAGGACTAACCACAACAGCCTCAGGTTTTTCTTAGAGCAGAAACAAACTATAGGAGAGGCAGCAGAAGTGGGTCAACAAGATCCAAGCCTACGACTTTGACATCGAGTATGTCAAAGGGAAGAACAACGTGGTGGCTGATGCACTTTCACGTAGACCAGCCATGTTGTCTCTGATGAGTTTGGAGTCTGGACGCAGATTGGAGGGCTCGACTATTGGTGGAGTACTCCAAGGACAGGTTTGCTTGTGAGGTTTTGGATGGACAGGTGACAGATGACAGATATAGGGTGATGGATGAGATCATCTACTACAGGGACAGGATCTTCTTGACTGAGGGCTCTCAGCTCAAGAAGAAGATATTGCAGGCTTCACACGATTCACCATTGTCTGGCCATCAGGGGTTTACCAAAACCTACAGGGCCATCAAGGAGAGGTTCTCATGGAAGGGCCTCAAGGAGGACGTACTCCAGCATGTCAGGGAGTGCGAGGTTTGTCAGCGCAACAAGGGGGAGATGAACCATCCGGCAGGTTTGTTGCAGCCTCTTCCCATTCCAGAGGGGAAATGGGAGAGTATCTCGATTGATTTCATCACAAGGTTGCCCATGGTGCAGGGCAAGGACTGTATATTCGTCGTCGTTGATCGACTGACGAAATATGCACATTTTTTTGCCATATCCGCACATTATACAGCAGCACAGGTGGGGGAGCTGTTCTTCAGGGACATCTTCAGGTTACATGGTCTTCCCAAGACCATTGTCAGTGACAGGGACAGCCGCTTCATGGGTGGGTTTTGGCAAGAGCTTTTCCGGCTGGTGGGGACAGAGTTGACACCACGCACCAGCTACCACCCACAAACAGATGGGCAGACAGAGATAGTTAACAAGTGGCTTGAGGGCTACTTGCGTAACTATGTCAGTGGGCAGGAGAGAGCATGGCTAAAGTGGCTGCACTTAGGAGAGTACTGCTACAACAACACACATCACATGTCCATCGGTATGTCTCCATTTTACGCATTATATGGTTATCATGCTTTATCTTTTTTTGATGTGATGTTTGGTGCCAGTAAGGCTCCGAGAGCCAAGGATTGGATCCAAGAGAGTCAGGACATCCTTCGAGCTCTCAAGGATAACATAGCTACAGCGCAGAACCAGCAAAAGCTGTAGGCCAACAGGGGTCGGGTGGAGAGACATTTTGAGGTAGGGGAATTGGTCTACCTACGTTTACAGCCATACTGACTGTTGACTCTGAAGCAGAAGGGAGCTAAGAAGCTCAAGCCCTGTTTTTATGGGCCTTACAGGGTGATACGCAGAGTTGGGCAAGTTGCTTATGAGTTGGAGCTACCCCAGGGCAGCAAGATTCATAACATCTTTCACGTATCATGCCTGAAGAAGGCACTGGGACAGCAGGTGACAGTGACAGAGGAACTTCTGCCTACGGATGATGAGGGGCACTTGGTGCTACAGCCGGAGGCCATTATTGATACCAGGGAGAGACAGTTGCGGAGCAAGACAGTCCGGGAAATCTTAGTGAGGTGGAAGAATTTGCCGGATGAGGATGCCACTTGGGAGAGTGAGAAGATCTTGCAGCATCCATCACTACAGTTGCTTGGGGTCAAGCAACATTTTGCCGGGGGAGACTGTAATATTCCCAATTAGCGATAGCTAATTGGAAATATTAATTGTGACCAATTTTGCCTTATTATAGTTGGAGCATGAATAAAGTGAGTGAAATATTAAATAATTCACTTAGGATAAAGTGTTTTCCTAAGTCCACATCGTATTTGAGGAGGTGGGGCCTAGTGGCCAAGTGGACAGCGTAGGGAAAGGAGGACGCAGACCACGTGAGCAACGTGGGGCCTACCTCACGCAATTGAGAGGGACAGCGTGGACCAAGTAGCACGTAGGAGATGGTTGGGCCTAGGGTGAGAGAGGCCCATCATTATAAAAGGGAGGAGAGCCCCCTCATTTGGTCATTCATGTTTATGCATATTGAGCTTGTCATTTCGACTTGGAGCACGATGGCTGTTTAGCTTGTTTGCAGTACTGCTTAGTACATCGGGTGTCTATGTTCGGAGATCCCACCCTCAGCCCCGGGAGACTTCGAGTGCTTGCTCGGGTGAGGTATTTCCATCAACATTTTGCAGGAGGATTGGTGGTGGCATTCGTGGAGGAGCAGAGCATCTAGGGACTGCGTAGTCTTGAGAGGGAGGACGCAGTTCATCTTGGGGGAGCTTCGAATTGGTACCATTTTGGAGGATTCAGGCCAGAGGATTGAGCAAGGGGCCAGCCCTTGCCTATTGGAGACATTTGACAGAGAGGGAGGCCATATTTTGGAGGATAGCATTTAGCACCAGTGTGGCCCTTGGGAGGATAGCGTAGATCCTCAAGGGAGGCATTTTTGGGGGTCGACCATTTCAGAAACGCTCTCTGGGCTTTTATGGGTATTGTGAGGAGAGGCTGATTCCAGAGTATCAGATTTTTCCGAGTAGGGGAGCAGCCCCAAATACTCATTTTGTTCTAGCAGCACGGCAGTATTTCAGCAGCTTGGAGCTACAGCAGAGAGCAGCCATTCCATTGATATTTTGAGAGTATTCCTACACTTTCCTGGTGCAAGTCGAGGTGCCATCATTCTGATCACATCTTGTACTTATTTCTATTTCTCAGTATAATAAAATGGCTTAGCATTCTCTCTCTTTCATGTGTATCTGCTTCATGATCTGTTTCTAGCATTATATATCTTGTTGCATGCTTTGTATTACTGTCTATCTCCCCTTCGGGATATTACAGATCGAGGGAAGGACACAGAAGGCCGGAGAGGGCAGCATATAGAGCTCACACAGGGTGACGCAGTCTCACGCAAAGGTGACGCAGACTGGGGCAGTGAGTCTTCAGAGTGTCGGAAATTCTCCAGAGCGTTGATGAGAATTTATCTCAAGTGTTTTCTTAGTTAGACTACCAGTCTTTCCTTATAAAGAATTTACTACTGAAGATTAATATATAAACCCTCATCTGTTGCACCAGTTTTCCCACAGTGGGTTTCTCCGGGGACAATTGTCCAAAAATAACTGCCATTGTGATTGGTTCTTATCCTTTCATTTTACTGTTCTTTTCTCTATATGTACAAGTGATGACTGCGATAGTGTTTATTTCGAAATTTGTTGTAAGGGTTTTATAAATAACTTATTGTGGAAATAAGTAGGAGAAATAAATCTATAACTGCAGTAGCAATTCAAACTTGAACTTTTCACATGGTATCAAAGTTGAGTTGAGTAACAGGATTGGAGACTTTACGTTGGAACAAAGTCTAGAAGCTGCTACAACAACAACTCGAAATGGTCCACGCAGCTCTCCAGAGAAAAGGGGAAAGCATTGAAGAACAAAGGGATCACGATATCTCTTTATTGGCATCCAAACTGGAAGAAGAATTTGCTTGTGTATCAAGCTCTGCTTCTTCTGAAGTCTAATACATTGATAGTGGAGCTTCTGAACATATGACGGGAGTACGAGAATGCTTCTCAAGCTACCAGGAAGAGTAGATGAATTTCCAGATCACCATGGGAAATAAGGCAAAGTGTACACCTGTTGGGAGAGGTACCATAGTATTTCAAACTGACGCTGTAAATAAGCTTCGGGCCACCAATGTGCTACATGTGCCTGGTTTGGGGATGAATTTACTCTCAGTGTCTCAGCTACAAAAAAAGGGCTATGACGTCTATTTCATTGGAAAAAGAGTATATGTCAAACACCCGAGTTGGAAGAAGAAGGCACAAATCGGATTTAGGAGCAATAAACTGTATAAGTTACAGCTCGAATCTCCAATGGCACTGATAGGCAGCTGTGAAGAGAAGGATTTGAATGAGCTATGGCACAGGAGAATGGGGCACTTACATCATGGGGCTTTGAGAATTCTTAAGAAGACTGTCACAGGAGTTCCATATCTGAGCACCAAATGAGATGACATTTGCAGAGGCTGCGTACTAAGGAAGTACGCTAAGGAAGCCTACCCTAGAAGCAGGAATAGCGCTAAGAGTGTGTTAGGATTGATACACTCAGACATCTGCAGACCAATGTCCACTAGAGCTCTTAGTGGTGCCGAGTATTTCGTCACCTTCATTGATGACCATTCCAGGAAAACGTGGATCTACTTTCTAAAGACCAAAGACAAAGTCTTTGACCCATTCAAGGAGTTTAAAGCTCTGGTTGAGAATCTGACAAGAAAGCGGATAAAGGTTCTGCGATCAGATAATGGTGGAGAATACATTGATAAAGACTTCACAAAATTCTACGCGAAGGAAGGCATCAGAAGAGAGTGGACTACTCCATATAATCCAGAGCAGAATGGAGTTGTAGAAAGGAAGAATATAACTATTGTGGAGGTTGCAAGGGCAATGCTGTATGATCAAGACATGCCCAAATTTCTGTGAGCTGAAGGTTGTAACACAATTGTATATGTTCAGAATAGGGTTCCTCATAATGCATTGGGTAAGATCACTCCATAAAGTGTCTTTACTGGCAGGAAGCTAGAGGTAAGCCACTTCAGAATCTTTGGTAGTGTGGCATACTGCAATGTACCCAAAGAAAAGAGGAAGAAATTGGATAGGACTACAGAAAAGAGGTATCTGATGGGATATAGTGAAAATTCTAAGGCTTACAGAATCTACATTCCTAGCAGCAGGAAGGTTGTAGTGCGATGGAATGTAAAGTTCATGGAGGAAAGAGCTTTCGAAAAATCCCAAGAGATGCCTTCAGCAATGCAGTCTGAAGATGACCCACTGGTCCAACCACTACAACCAACTGTGGCTAGCCCGAGTGCTTTTCCAAGGCAGAAAGATCCAAGGGATTCATCTCCAAAAGATTTGCAAGAGGAGGAGCAGGTAGAGCCACCCACTACCAATGGTAGGACGAGCAGGGAATTATGAAAATTTTTGACGAATGCAGAGGAGTTTGTCGGGGCCCCCAGAAATGAGAAGAGGCAACTGCGTAAGCAACCAGACAGGTACAAAGCCTTGGTAGCCTAGGTTGGGGAACCCTCTAGTTTTCAGGAGGTAGCTCAGCATCAAGTATGGGTCGATGTAATGGTGGAAGAGTACAGTTACATCATGACAAATAATGTCTGGGAGGTGGTTCCTAGGCCTCAAAACAGATACGTTGTGGGTTCGAGATGAATCTACAAGATCAAATATGCTGCAGATGGCAGCGTAGAAAAATTCAAAGCCAGGTTTTGTGGCAAAGGGGTATGCTCAAAAGGAAGGGATAGACTATGTAGAGACCTTCACCCCAGTCGCCAGATATACTTCTATTAGATCCGTGATATCCCTTGTTGCACAGATGGTATGGGAGATTCACCAGATGGACATCAAGACTGCGTTCTTGAATGGGGTGATAGAAGAAGAAGTATATATGGAACAACCAGAAGGCTTTGAGACGCATGAGCAGAAGCCTCATGTGTGTAGGCTTAAGAAAGCCTTGTATGGACTTAAGCAAGCCCCTAGAGCTTGGTATGGTCGAATTGATAGCCACTTGCGGAATATGGAATTCGTCAAGAGTGACGCATATCCCAATCTCTACTATCTGAGAGTAAGGGATGAGCCTCTGATACTGATGTTGTACGTAGATGATCTATTTCTAACAGGATCATCTAGGCTCATCAAGGACTACAAGGAGAATTTAGCTGTAGAATTCGACATGAAGGATCTGGGGTTGATGCATTATTTTCTGGTGTTGGAAGTTTGGCAGCAAAAGGGTGAGATATCCTTGGTCAAGGGAGATATGCTACAGAAATCTTGAAGAGGTTCAAGATGGAGGACTGTAGACCCATGGCTACACCAATGATCACCAACTGGAAGAACATTGATACTTCCGAAGATGATGAGGTTGATCCTACCTTGTATAGGCAGCTCATAGGGTCCTTGATGTATCTAGTCAACACTAGGCCGGACATCTGTTATGCCGTCAACACCCTCAGTCAATTCATGGTGGAACCAAGGAGGGCACATTGGGCATCAGCCAAGCATGCTCTCAGATATTTGTAGGGAACACTCGAGCTTGGATTGAGATACACACGAGGCAATGACATCAAACTGAGTGGGTTCACTAACGCAAATTGGGCTGGGATCCCAGTAGATCGGAAAAGTACCAGTGGGTACTGTTTCAATGTTGGATCAGGATTGTCCTCTTGGTGCAGCAAGAAACAGAAGTCCATGGCTCTGAGCTCAGCTCAAGGTGGAATATATGGTTGCAAGCACTGGTTCGTGCAAGGCCATATGGCTTAGGAAGTTGCTTGTGAATCTACTCAAGGAAAAGATGGAAGCGACCAACATTCTATGTGATAATTAGAGTTCCATCAAGCTCTCTGAAAATCCTGTGTTTCATGATCGGTTGAAGCACATTGACATTAGGTGTCATTTCATCAGAGACTGTGTCCAGCGGGGAGCTGTACAATTGCAATACACTCCGACAAGAGAACAGGTGGCAAACATCCTCACTAAAGATATGGGAAAGACAAAGTTTGTCTACTTCAGAGAGAAGATGGGGTTGATCAAGAATCCATTTTAATAGCAGAAATGGACTAATGCAGAATTGAGAGGGAGCTGCACTACAAATGAGGCAGTGACAATGGCAGTGTCATGGGTAGCAGCAGTACAGAAGGCAACAACGTAGCAGATGAGGGGCAACAACAGCCAAGCATCAGCAGCGCAACAGATGAGGGGCAATAGCAGTCAAGCATCAGCAGCATAGAGGATGCTTCAGGGTCAGAGCAGTATGCAGCAGGAAAATTGCTAGAACACTTTCCTCGCTAAGAGGGAGTGTTGATTTTTGTAGCATTGGAAATTGATCTAAGTCTCAAATTTGGTGAGGAGACTTAGACATCAGTATTCCAAAGAACCTAGAAACTGTTTGTGGAAATTTCACTCGGTTCATGTTTTATTA
Source organism: Pinus albicaulis (assembly GCA_034641835.2). Taxonomy (NCBI): domain Eukaryota; kingdom Viridiplantae; phylum Streptophyta; class Pinopsida; order Pinales; family Pinaceae; genus Pinus; species Pinus albicaulis. Next base: position 695,709,484 of record CM076583.1, on the reverse strand, counting down.
AAATAATTAATTATTTTAATGGAGACCCTAAGTCTAAACTTAGGGAAATTAAATAATTAATGGGTATTAATAAAACATAGTGTGAATCTTCTAGAGAACGACGATAAAGTCAAGTTTTGATGTTAGCCATTGATTAAACTTCTAATCTAGGCAATTGGAAAGTAGGTCGAGCATACACTCAGTAACCCGAAGGAAGTCGATTCTGAAGGAATAGAATTTGATTTCAGAGGGAGAGTTGTAGGGCAGAGGAAGTATAGGGCATCAACAGTCTCAGGGATAGAGGGAAGGAGGACGCAGAAGGCCGGAGATGGTAGCACAGAGCAGTAGCGCAGAGAGCTCACGCAGGGTGACACAATCTCACGCAGGCTCTGCGCAGAGAGACACGCAGAGGTGACGCAGACTGGGGCAGTGAGTCCTCAGAGTGTCGGAAATTCTCCAGAGCGTTGATGAGAATTTATCTCAGGTGTTTTCTCATGATTTTTCTCAGTTAGACTGCCAGTCTTTCCTTGTAAAGAATTTACTGCTGAAGATTAATATATAAACCCTCATCGGCTGCACCGGTTTTCCCACATTGGGTTTTTTCGAGGAAAATTTTCCAAAAATAACTGTGTCATTGTGATTGGTTCTTATGCTTTCATTTTATTGTTCTTTTCTCTATATGTACAAGTGATGACTGCAGTAGTGTTTATTTCGAAATTTGTTGTAAGGGTTTTTTAAATAACAAATAAGTATGAGAAATAAATATATAAGTGCAGTAGCAATTCAAACTTGAATTGTTCACACCTAATCCAACTGGAGTACATTTACTCTTGTTTCCCATATGAATTTGGAAGTCCATCTGCTCCTCCTTTTAGTTAGAGAAGTATTCTCTAACTCCTGTCATATGAGTTGATGCTCTACTGTCTATATACCAGACTCCCTGTGAAGTTGACCTAGAGAGGTAAGCTATCTAAGCAAATTCTTCCTCCAATTTGGAAGACAAATTTGTAGCTTCCTGGAAGTCAAATCTTTCTGCGACCATACTGGAGAAATATGAGAAATCCACTGAAGACATCCCGAGTATAATTTTGTGTTCCTTTGTAGTATCCCGTTTCAGGGATATCTCTAAAACACAAGCACACTCCAACCAGAGATGGACTGGGAGGGCATTTACTAGATATTTCACCTCTGAGAAGAGGGTGAGATCTGGAGGCTACCTGGCCCTTTCCAGACTCTGTCTAAGAGTATGAGAAAAACACACCAAGTGGTATAGAACTAGAATGCCAGAAGATATATAAAAATAACAGTAAAGCAGACATACAATAGCACAGATAGAATGTACTGACAATTGCTCCAGAAATATAGAGAGAGAATGCTAAGCCATTTTATTATACTGAGAAATATAATGAAGTACAATAGGTGATCAGAGTGATGGCACCTAGACTTGCTCAAGTCAAGTGAAGAAATACTCTCAGAATATCCAAGAAATGGCTGCTCTCTGAACTGCGTTCCAACTGCTGGGAAACTGCCGTGTAGCTGCTACTGCTGAAATGAACTGATGACTTGGGGCTGATCCCCTCGTCGGAATGAGCTGAAAATCTGGAATCCACCTCTTCTCATCAACCACAGCAAAACCCAGAAATCATATCTGAAATGGCTGACCCCTGAAAATCACTCCCTTGGGGAATTACGCTATCCTCCAAGGCTCTGCGCAGAGGCTGAATAGGAACCACTTAAATGCAGCCTGAAAATCCACCAAAATCCTTCCAAAGGCAAAGGCTGATCCTTTGCTCAATCTCCAAGCTCAAAACCCCTGCAGGAAAGTCAACCCGAAGCTCCCCTAGAATGGACTGCATCCTCCCTCTCAAGACTACGTAGTCTCTGAATGCCCAGCTCCACAAGAAAACCAAAACATCAATCCTCCCACAAAATGTTGAAGAAACTACCTTTCTCGAGCAGACACTCGAAGTCCCCCGGGGCTAAGGGCGAGATCTCCGATCGGAGACATTCAATGCACTAAACAGTGCTGCAAACAGGCTAAACAGCGAATGTGCTCAAGAAGTCGAAATGACCAGCTCAATATCATCAACAATGAATGATCAAAATGAGGAGGTTCTCCCCTCTATATAGCATTAGCCCCTCTCAACCCTAAGGCTCACCTCCTCCAACGTTGCCCGTGCTCCCTCTTGGCCTGCGCAGTCCCTCCATATGTCTACGTGGGCCCCCTCTCTGCGTGGTCTCTTGGCCCCCCTTGGCTCACTTAAGTTACAACGTTGTGCTACTAGGGAGTGAACTTTATTTCTAAAGTGAGTTATGTCTTCTCTACTCACCTTTTTATTTATGAATAAACTATAGACGGCAAAATTGAGCAAAATCGAATATTCCAATTAGCCATAGCTAATTAGGAATATTACAGTCTGCCCCGGCAAAATGTTGCTTGTCCTCAAGCAACTGAAGTGATGGATGCTGCAAAATTTTCTCACTCTCCCAAGTGGCATCCTCATCCGGCAAATTCTTCCACCTCACCAAGAATTCCCGGATTGTCCTGCTCCATAGCTGCCTCTCTCTGGTATCAATAATAGCCTCTGGCTGCAACACCAAATGCCCCTCATCATCCGTGGGTGGTAGCTTATCTGTCACTATCACCTGCTGCCCCAGTGCCTTTTTCAGGCATGATACATGAATTATGAATATTGCTGCCTTGGGGCAACTCCAACTCATATGCAACCTGTCCAATCCTGCGTATCACCCTGTATGGCCCGTAAATCTCAACTCCCTTCTGCTTTAGTGACGACTGTCGGTATGGCTGTAATCGTAGATAGACCAAGTCCCCTACCTCAAATTGTCTCTCCACCCGACCTCTGTCAACATACAGCTTCTGCTGGTTTTGTGTTGTAGCCATATTATCCTTGAGAGATCGGAGAATGTCCTGACTCTCTTGGATCCAAATCTTAGCTCTTGGAGCCTTGCTAGCACCGAACATCACATCAGCAAAAGATAAAGAATGATACCCATACAATGCATAGAATGGTGACATACCAATGGACATGTGATGTGTAGTGTTATAGCAGTACTCCCCCAGATGCAACCACTTCAGCCATGCTCGCTGCTGCCCACTGACATAGTTACGCAAGTAGCCCTCCAGCCACTTGTTAACTATCTCCGTCTGTCCATTTATCTGTGGGTGATAACTGGTACTCGGTGTCAACTCCGTCCCCACCAACTGGAAAAGCTCCTGCCAAAACCCGCCCATGAAGCGGCTGTCCCTGTCATTGATGATGGTCTTAGGAAGACCATGTAGCCTGAAAACCTCTCTGAAGAAAAGCTCGGCCACCTGTGCTGCTGTGTAATGCGCGGATATGGCGAAAAAATGCGCATACTTTGTCAGTTGATCAACGACGACAAAGATACAACCCTTGCCCTGCACCATGATGAAGTCCATCGAAATACTCTCCCATTTCCCCTCCGGAATGGGAAGAGGCTGCAATAATCCTGCGGGATGGCTCATCTCCCCCTTGTTCCTCTGGCAAACATTGCACTCCTTGATGTGCTAGAGTATGTCCTCCTTGAGGCCCTTCCATGAGAACCTCTCTCTAATGGCCCTGTAGGTTTTGGTAAACCCCTGATGGCCGGCCAAAGGTGAATCATGTGATGCCAGAAGTATCTTCTTCTTGAGCTGAGATCCCTCAGTCAAGAAGATCCGGTCCCTATAGTAGATGATCTCATCGACCACCCTGTACCTGTCATCCGCCACCTGTCCATCTAGAACCTCACATGCAAATCTGTCCTTGGAGTACTCTACTAAAAGTCGAGCCCTCCAGTCTGTATCCAAGCTCATAAGAGACAACATGGCTGGTCTACGTGAAAGGGCATCTGCTACCATGTTGTTCTTACCCTTGACATACTTAATGTCAAAGTCATATGCCTGGATCTTACTGATCCACTTCTATTGCCTCTCCTGTAGCTGCTTCTGCTCCAAAAAGAACCTGAAGCTGTTGTGATCAGTCCTCACCCTGAACCTGTTACCCACTAAATACTGCCGGAATTTGGCCAATGCATGCATAATGGCCAACATGTCCTTGTCGTATATGGAATACAACCTCTCATGTGGAAGGAGCTTCCGGCTCTCAAAGGATATAGGGTGTCCTCCCTGCATCAATACTGCGCCGATCCCCTCTCCCGACACATCACACTCCAAAACAAATGGCTGCGTAAAATCCGGCAATGCAAGCACTGGGCAGCTGCTCATCACCTCCTTGAGTCGGTCAAAGGCTCACTGCGCTATATCTGACCAACTGAATGCCCCCTTCTTCGTCAAATCTGTAAGGGGTGCAGCAAGCTGTGAGAAACTCCTGACGAACTTCTTGTAATAAGTACAAATGCCAATGAATCCCCGAAGTTCTGTCACGTTCCTTGCCTCCAGCCAATCTCTGATGGCCCTGATCTTCTCCTCGTGGACTCTCACTCCGTCCACCCCTATGATATGTCCCAAGTACAACATCTCCGACAACCCAAACTCACACTTGGAGAGCTTGGCATAGAACTGCAGCTCCTCCAAAATGCGCAACACTACCTCAATGTGCTGGAGATGCTCCTCCCAAGTCCTGCTGTAAATGAGGATATCATCAAAGAACACCAACACAAACTTCCTCAAGTGACTGCGGAAGATGTGATTCATGCAAGACTGGAATGTCGTTGGGGCGTTGGTTAGCCCGAAGGGCATCACCAAAAACTCAAAGTGCCCATAGTGACACCTGATGGCGGTCTTGGGAAGTCCTGTTTCCTCACGCAAATCTGATGGTACCCCGATCTCAAATCAATATTTGAGAAGAATCGGGCTCCTCTCAACTCGAAGAATCGGGCTCCTCTCAACTCATCCATCAAATCATCAATCCTGGGTATAGGGTACCTGTTCTTCAGGGTCTTCTTGTTCAGGGCCCTGTAGTCAATACACATCCTCAAGGTGTCGTCCTTCTTCTTCACCAACACCACGAAAGAAGCAAAAGGACTCGTGCTCGGCCGGATGTACCCAAGAGCTAGCAACTCCTGGAAGGCCCGCTCAATCTCATCCTGATAGGATTTGGGATGCCTATAGGGGGTAGTAATCACTGCCTGTATGCCCTGCTCAAGCTCAATAGTGTGCTCAAATCCCCGGTCCGGTGGCTGCCCTGGCGGAATATCCCCAAACACTGTGGCATACCTGTCAAGGATGGACTGTATCTCTGGGTGCACCGTCTGCCCTGTAGTCCCTGCCTCTGATGCACACAGCTCCACTGCCCACTCCACGTCTCCCTTTCGAAAGACTGCCTCCATCCGATGAGCCGAAATAGTCTGAGGCGGATAGGTGTGCTGTCCCCGTATCTTCTCATGCCTCCCTGTCTTCTCATCATCCCACTCCATCTCTAGGGCCTTCCAATCTGTCGTGACCTTCCCTAGAGTGATAAGCCACTGAACACCTAGTACCATGTTGGTGTCCGGGATATTGACCACGAAAAAGTGATCCGTCAGTGTATAGGTGCCCATCGTCACTGATAACTGTGGTACATAACGAGCACACATCATGGTCTGATCTCCTGGGACCAAAACTGAAAATCCATCGAAGCTCTCAGTCTGAATACCTCTCCGCTCAACCATTTGTGCATCGATGAAATTGTGCGTTGCCCCACTATCAACCAAAACTGATACTCGTTGGCTACGTATTGTCTCTCGTACGCGCAGCGTCAAATACTTGGGAACTCCTCGCAATGCTGCAAGGGCCCCTCCAGTAGGTGCAAAAGCCGCACCACCTGCTGCTGGAGGTGGAGGTGGCAAAGGATCCTGCGCTGCATGACTATCTCCTGCCTCCTCGTCATCTTCCTCGTCCTCTTCCCCGCTGCTCTTGGAGAAGACCTCAATAAAGTGTGCTTTGCTAGCAGCACATCTGTGTCCCGGTGCCCATGGCTCCTGACAAGTAAAGCACAACCGCTTCTTCTTCAACTCCCTCCTGGCATCATCATCCATCTATGCCCGTCCTAGATTCCCCTTTGGAGGCAGAATCCTCACATCCTTCCCCTTGGGCTGGAAGCCCTCTCTCTGGGGGTAAGGTGTTCGAGTCTTGGGCAATGCATCCTATAAATCCCAAGTCCTACTAATAGCATCCTGGAGTGTGGCTGGTCTAGTAGATCTAACTAGACCCCGAAGTGGCTCTGCTAAGCCCTCCACAAACATATAGATCATCCATGCCGCGGATAGATCTGGCACCATTACTGAAACCCTCAAGAAGTCTGCAATGTATGTCTCTGGGCTCCCGGTCTGTTTGAGCCTCGTCAGCTCAACAAAGTGCTTTTCTGGATCCCTCCGGTCAAATCTCTCTATCAACCTCCTAGTGAACTCGGCATATGTCATCATTGTAGAATGTCCGAGTGTAACCATCCCATGGAACCACCAGTGCTGGGCCTCACCATCCAAATGTAATGTCGCCACCTTGATGGCCTCTGTCTCCGACATCTGGTTAAGTTGGAAATAGATGTCCAGCTTCTCCACCCACGACTTTGCCGAACTGTTTGATGAACCATCAAACGTAGGCAAGTGGAATCTGGTAGCTGTGCGGTGGGTATCTCCGTCATGATAATTCCCGTGCCCTTTATGATGGTCGCGGGGTCTACTGTCCCGCTGAAGCTGAACAAAATCTCTAAACGAGAGAGCATCCCTGAACTCCTGCCCATAGGCCTGATACTCTGCAAAATAATCACCCATATGCCCAGGCTCTGCCTCCGGCTGGGCTCCTGCCCCTGTGTCTGCTCCCAAAAAAGTGGGCATGGTAGATCATATAGGTGCGTGTGAAGCCATCTGCTGAGTAGTATCATGCTGAGTAGCACCATGCTCTGGCAAATGGTGAGATGTACCCGATCCCTCACCTACCTGGAAAACCCGTGGGGTCTCACGCTGTCTAGCCTCCACAGCGGTGAATCTCTGACCCATCACCTCAATCTGTCTCGCTAGATCCTGCACTGATTTGAGGAGTGCCTCCCCAAACTGTTTTGCCTCACTATCATTTGCCATCGGTTCTCTCTGCTCTGAATCTAACACAGGCTCCTCCTGCTCTGCGTCTATCACAGGCTCCTCCTGCTCTGTGTCCACCACCCGAACATAGTCTCCCTCTCCGTAGGTGTTCTCCAACCTACGCTCACGATCTCTGTACTTTCTGCCTCTGTAACAAATGTAGGGCCTCTTCCCCGGTGTCATAGACAACTAGCTCCACAGGCTGAGCCAGAACTATGCTCTGATACCACTGTAATATCCCGTTTCGGGGATATCTCTAAAACACAAGCAAACTCCAACCAGAGATGGACTGGGAGGGCGTTTACCAGATATTTCACCTCTGTGAAGAGGGTGAGATCTGGAGGCTACCTGGCCCTTTCCAGACTCTGTCTAAGAGTATGAGATAAACACACCAAGTGGTATAGAACTAGAATGCCTGAAAATACATGAAGATAACAGTAAGCAGACATACAATAGCATAGATAGAATGTACGATAAATCATCCAGAAATATAGAGAGAGAATGCTAAGCCATTTTATTATACTGAGAAATATAATGGAGTACAGTAGGTGATCAGAGTGATGGCACCTAGACTTGCTCAAGGCAAGTGAAGAAATACTCTCAGAATATCCAAGAAATGGTTGCTCTCTGAACTGCGTCCCAGCTGTTGGAAAACTGCCATGTAGCTGCTACTGCTGAAATGAACTGATGATTTGGGGCTGATCCCCTCGCTAGAATGAGCTGAAAATCTGGAATCCACCTCTACTCATCCACCACAGCAAAACCCAGAAATCATATCTGAAATGGCTGACCCCCGAAAATCACCCCCTTGGGGAATTACGCTGTCCTCCAGGGCTCTGCGCAGAGGCTGAATAGAACCCACTGAAATGCAGCCTCAAACTCCACCAAAATCCTTCCAAAGGCAAAGGTTGATCCTTTGCTCAATCTCCAAGCTCAAAACCCCTGCAGGAAAGTCAACCCGTAGCTCCCCTACAATGGACTGCGTCCTCTCTCTCAAGACTGCGCAGTCTCTGAATGCCCAGCTCCACAAGAAAACCAAAACATCAATCCTCCCACAAAATGCTGAAGAAACTACCTTGCCCGAGCAGGCACTCGAAGTCCCCCGGGGCTAAGGGCGAGATCTCCGATCGGAGACACTCAATGCACTAAACAGTGCTGCATACAGGCTAAATAGCCAGCATGCTCAAGAAGTCGAAATGACCAACTCAATATTATCAACAACAAATGATCAAAATGAGGAGGCTCTCCCCTCTATATAGCGTTAGCCCCACTCAACCCTAAGGCTCGCCTCCTCCAACGTTGCCACATGCTCCCTCTTGGCCTGCGCAGTCCCTCCATGTGTCTACGTGGGCCCCCTCTCTGCGTGGTCTCTTGGCCCCCCTTGGCTCACTTAAGTTACAACGTTGTGCTACTAGGGAGTGAACTTTATTTCTAAAGTGAGTTATGTCTTCTCTACTCACCTTTTTATTTATGAATAAACTATAAACGGCAAAATTGAGCAAAATCGAATATTCCAATTAGCCATAGCTAATTAGGAATATTACATCCTTTCTCTTCCACCCAGCATTGATTTGCTGGTGCAAAACCTGCTGCAAACCAATTGCGCCCATATCTACTCAATGAAAACACTGATCTACTCACTGAAACCCTCCATCTGGAAAAAACACTGCCTGCAAATTCTGCTTCCGAGGCCGATCGAATTTTCCTCCAACTTGGATCTGGAAATCGAATCCTCTGCCTCTGCAATTCGCACTTCTTGGTGGCTCGCGCAGATATGAGAAATTTGTGCCTAGAGCTCCTATGAATCTGCACAAATTCTCCTTCTCGCTACAGAGCCTCTGATCTGATCAAAATGGCTCTGATACCATGTGAAATTTCCTTGATTGCAATTACTGCAAATTTATGTCCTAAATGTTCTGCAGTTTATTTGTTATTATGACAAATATTGATAAATTCATAATTGCAATCTTCACCAAAAATAAAATAAGTTGTAGAAAATAAACTGGAAGTTGAGAAAATATGCACACACACAATAAGAATCGACACAATAATTTTTCGACAATAGTCCTCGGAAAAACCCTGAAGGAAAACCGATGCAACAAATGAGGGTTTATTTTATTATTATGCAACAGTAAAATCTAAGTACAATAATCTGGATGCCTTAGTGGCAATCCTCCGACAAATCTACTGGAAAAAAAATTTGGAGAAATTTTCTCCCTTCTGCAAATAATCTCGACCTCCCTCTGACCTGCTTGAACCGCATTGAGGAAACTCAGCTTCCAGGAATTCGCACTGCTTGGCCTAGGAATTTCACACTTCCTATTAGTTGGCTCTAGATGAGTCGTCTTGTATCCCTTTGCCACTAGAAGAAATTCGCTAAGCGCTTTGCTTCCTGGAACTCAATCTTACCTCCGACAACTCTGCAAACTCTCTTTTGACAACTCACATTGGGTTTCTGGCTGCTCGCACTGGCTATTCGACCTCTCTGCAAAAATATTTCGGCCTCCCTACTATTGTTGATCTGCAACTAGGAACCTCCACCATAAAATTCCTTTGTTGCTCCCTCAATCACTATTGCTCCTCCTTTGGCTCGAACTCTTCTTCCTTGTTGATTCACTGCACAGGATAACTCGATCTGCCCAAGGAACTCGCTCTCCCTATTGCTGAATGTATCTATCTCCATCCCATCGATCTTCTCTTATAATCTCTCGTTGGAGCACCGACGACCATGATTAAGTTGTTATCAACAACTAAGATCATCTTAGACTCGATCCATGTGAGTCTCTAGAGCTTTCTCGATCTTTCTCAATTAATTTTTATCAATTAATCAATTTTCGTAAGTTAGACTTGGGCATTTTTTATTATTGATTAGTTAACTTAATTGAGTGGTCTCTAGGTGTTTTCTCCTGAAACCTTTTCTGGGTTTTGGAGATCTTGTGTTCTTTAGCCTCTTTGAAACAAATCGAGACTAAAACACTTGTATGATGCTACCAAAAACTAACATAATACACGTTGAATTAGAGGGTATTTTCATAATGGTTTCTCAACAATAGTCCATGATAAATCTAAATAGTTTTTTTTTAATTTCCCATCAACACAAATAAGTAGCAACTACTATTTTTTGAATTTAACACTAGGACAGAAACATCCTGCCATGCTAAAGAAGTTTTCTTCAGCTAACAAGCCATGGATGGGGACATCTACTCTACCAATGTCACGCAGGACTTGCACCTTGCCCCTCCTATTTTCCCAAGTAGAGGCACAGACAAGCACGAGCACAAACACAAGTGAGTCATTGAGAAACTCAAATCTTGATAGGGTGATAACAACACCCCACTTTAACCAACCAAGTTAAGCAACCATTACCAAAGTATAATCTTTTATCTTTCTTGTAATATCTTTGCACAACTTATTTCTTTCATCAATTCTATATAGAAGTTTCTCCCAAACTTTTCTTCACATATGCACAAATAGATGGATCAAGCACATGAACAGAAATAATAGGGAACTCTAGCTCTCATATTTCTCTTCAATTCTAAAATCAATGATAATAGATAATGTAATTAATTGACTACACCAAATCCTTTCTTAAATAATTAAGTTGATGATATGCTAAAAGTTCTCATGGTAAACATGTAATTGCAGGTATACTTGTCGATGCAAATGGTATTGAGGAGATTTATGATCGTTGTATTATCGGTGCCCATGCACCTGATGCATTAAATTTGTTGGGGCCCAATGCCACATTGAAAGAGCGTAGGGTCCTTGGTGCATTTCAATATGCTCATAGGTAACTTTGAACTACTTTTTCCCTAGTCAAGATCCATTGTGCTACTTTCATCTATTCATTGTTTACTTGCACTCCACTTTCTTTTTATAAATGACAAAAAACTAGACTATATTACATCTATCTCAATAGTGTATTGAACTGGCCTAACAAAGTGATATTCAACCTCAAGAAACCAAGGGATCTTAACCAAAGCACCAAATTATATTCTCATTTGACTCAACCCTTTTATTCTTTCCTTCACCTATGCACAACGATTTACTTTTATTGGCAACCCTAAAAACTAAGTACAAAGTAATTAAAAGTTAAAACTAACAAAAATTGATTGCAAAGGAACCAAGTGCTATTGTGTTTCAATAATAATAACCAATTGTTTAGGACTGAGGTAAATGAAGACCTACCATTTTCATCCATGTCAACATTCTTATGTCTAAAGATATACTTGATACAAATCTTAGAAAAGAACTCTAGAAGCAATTTAACCTCCTTGGCAAGTGCTTCAATCCCACACAATTAACTTGTCACCTCAAGAGCACAGTTGAGTCACATTGAATAATCAACCTGTCTACACCCTCATCTCTAGCTAAGCTTAAGCCTCTGATAAGGCATTGTTACCAACCAAACTAGCAAGGCTGCCAAGATCCTTGCAACCTGCTAAGATGACACACACATGATAAGTGCTCACTGTCACCTTGGCCACAAGTCCCTACTCTTTAAACCCAACTTCCTCTTGAAGGGTTAGGGGAGGATTCCCTATACAAGATAACTTCACCCAATGAAAGGTTAAGCAGTGCCTTGTATGGGGTCTTGGGTGAAGAGAGATGTTAATTATTTGATGTTTTACTAATCTGAAAATATAAACTGTATAGAAAATAAATGCAGAACAGTAATATGATTCACTCAAAATAGAAGACAAATAACATGTAAATAGCAATATTGAAAAAATTGGAAACTGCAAAAAATTAGTGAGGGTCCAAAAAAATGGAAAAATTAGCTAACATTAAAAAATAGATAATATATTCATTTTTTTTAATTAAACATGTAAAGCAACAACAACATTAGATAAACACATTGGCACATTGTTAATTTTAGTAGATGTTCTATGCTTGATGCAACTTTACTTTTATTACAGCAATCACCCAAACAGTTAAGTAAAATGCTGATAGAACATATCAGTGGATCTATAGAAGACAAACCAGAAACAGAAGAATGTGATGGTGCGTTACGGCGGTCAACAGGATGCTTCAACCAGCAAAGTCTCCTTGATCAGCCAACCCAGAATGTGTCACAACAATCCTCAAATCAGTCACCGAGTCAACACAAGTCAACTCCAAAAAAGTCAACGCTGTCCAGAAAAGTCAACGCAGGGCAGCAACATAAAAGTCAACGCAGCTCCAACTTCGGTCAACCTTTTGACCTCGATTTTTGTGCCAATGTGTACGGCCTCCTAAAATCGAAGTCTCCAACAAATTTCAGCCCTTTTGGACCATGCGTTGACCAAAGTCAACGCTGGTCAAACTTCCTTAGAAACCCTAGCTGCAGCAATTTTGTCCTTCCTCTCGGCTGTACAGTTTCGTCCTTCCTCCCACGTGTAAGCTGAAATCGTCCTCCAAGGAGATCGTACTAAATCAGAGAAGAGAAGAAGATGTGTGATGAGTTGGTGTGAAAATGCTCTCCAAGATTGACTGTATTTATATACATCATTGAGGTGTGTGACACATCTGCTGGGGGTGCAAAACATTAAGGCCGACCTGCACATATAATTTATTATAAATAATAAATTCAAAATTAATGTTCTGCTCATCGGATTAAGATATATTTTATATGGATTTTACACCTCTCCGAAAAAGGAATCCAACAAAAATATCAATGTCTTAATCTGAGCATCACAACATGGAGTTTGGACCTAGTTGTCCAATTTTAACACTCCCTCTCAACTAGGGAGAACTCCATCCATCAGTGCAATCAAACATCGTGCGTCATCCCGCCGTAACTTGCTTTGCTGGCCTCTTTATTTCAGAACAGAAGTGGGTCAGTCACAAAGACATCATCCCCCGGCTAACAAATTCAACCCAGAGGTCCGGAACCTCTATCAGACTCATAAAGAGTCTCCAACCAACCCAAAGTTGGTTCATCTGACCCGAAGTCAGGCGGAGGTCCGAAACCTCACTATACTTGATCCCAGATCAAGTGGTTGGACCATGCCATCCTAGATAGAGAGTACGGCAATCTCTAATGCGTCCATCAGTATTTGCTACTAGTCTCTAGCTTTTCCCACCTCATTGGCCAAATGAGAGGTACTTCCCATGAGCCCTGAACTCAATGGGTAGGATGCATACGGGGCACAGAAAATGAGAGGTGAACCATCTCAAAATCACAACGGTGGGGTCCAAGCACACCACCAAGGTTGGCAAGCCTAGCCTTGTGGTTGCCCATAGCTCCAAGAAGCTCTCCCCAAAGCCCCCCCAGAGCTCCCAGAGCTCATCGTCCAACAGGACCCACATCATAGGGTCTTTCCACGACACCAAGACTCTCACGGAAGGTTAGGAACTTGACCTTCCCCAGGGGCTTAGTGAGAATATCCGCGACCTGCTCATCAGTTCCTCTATGATCGAGCCTTACGGCGCCTCGCTGTACCATATCCCGGATAAAGTGGTACCTTATATCAATATGCTTGGATCGGTCATGGAACACAGGATTCTCTATCATGCGAATCCCACTCTGGTTATCACAGAGTATCACGGTGGTATCTACACATGTCCAAACAACTCACTAAAGAGCTTTCACAACCAAACTGCTTCACAACAGGCCATACTCGCTCCAATGTATTCGGCCTCAGCGGTGCTCAAAGCCACCGACTTCTGCTTCCTGCTCATCCATGAAATCGAAGCAGAACCAAGATTGAAGCAGCATCCCGATGCTCTTACGATCCACCACCTGCCCCAATTGGCACGCATATCCAAGGAGTGTCACGCTCCCGACAGTGTATCTCAGCCCATGGTTTATCGTGCCTCGAAGATATCTCAGAAGATTCTTGGCACCAACCCAGTGAGTGTGATGAGGCTCAACCATCTGTTGACTCAAAGTGTTCATTGCAAAACATATATCCGGACGGGTGTTCACTAAGAACATCAGGGCCCCTACAAGTTGACGATACTCAGTAGGATTTGACAACACAGGCCCAGCAGCGCTGCCACTCAACTTCTTAAAGTTGAGCTCCATCGGTGTCGACACGGACTTACAGTCCACCATACCAAATCTTTCCAGAAGCTTCACAATGTATTTTCCTTGAGAAAGGAAAATCTCGCCAGTCTCCGCTGCACTTCCGGCCTAGGAAGTAGTGCATCAGTCCTAGGTCCTTCATCTCGAACTCAACAACGAGCTCCCTCTTGCATTGATGAATGAGAGGGTCGGCACCTGTCAGGAAGTGGTCGTCCACATATAGCACCAGAATGAGAGGCTTCCCCTGTACAACCTTGAAGTAAAGGTTCGGATCAGCATTACTTCGAGTGAAGCCCAACTGCATCAAGTAACTATCCATCCTTTCGTACCAAGCTTTGGGTGCTTGCTTTAACCCATAGAGGGCTTTCTTCAATCTGCAGACATGAGTGTCTCGATCTTGAACTTCAAATCCCAGAGGTTGTTCTACATACACCTCTTCTTTTGAGAGAAGCTTCGGGCAACAAATCTTGCCTTGAACCTTTCAGCACTTCCATCAGATCCATGCTTGATCTTGTAGAGCCATTTCGCGTTGACAACTGACTTGTCCTTCGGTCTTGGAACCACATCCCAGACATCATTCTTCATTATGGACACATATTCTTCGTGCATAGCATCCTTCCATACTTGATGCTTTACGACTTCCTCAAAAGATCCAGGTTCAGATTGTACAATAGTACTCATGGTAGTTAGATGCCCTTGGTATCTGCACGGCTTCTAGCTTTCTCGGAATGCCCCCCTCAGGGCAGCATGTCCCTTGGCATCTTGATTTCCAGGTCTTGCTTCATGATTTTCCTCAGATCTCGGAAGATCTACAACTTTCTTCAGGGAAGCATCTTTGTCAAAAGTGACATCATGTCATATCTCAACTTTCCTTTGACCAAGTACATAAACTCTATAGGCCTGAGAGATTTCACTGTAGCCCACAAACATTGTGGTCTCCCTCTTGTTGCTAGCTCTTCTGCAAACGTTCCTGAACATGTTTGTCTCATAAAAGGAACATCCTGTCAAGGATGTCACGAGCAGCATACCATACATATCAGAATGTATCAATGCAAGACATCAAATGCTAGTTGGGGAGAGGTCCCCTTTGTGTTTTCCTTCGGCACAACCCTTACATACACCTTCATGATTATTTCAAAAATCGGGCATCCCTGTCACCACCTTCCTTGCTTCGGGAAGGGCCTTGTAATGAAGGTGTCCAAACCTTCGGTGCCATAGTTCATTTTGTCGCATAGTATCACATGTCATAGCTCCTAGAGGACTTCCTTCAACTTGGTAGAGTGTTCCAACTCTAAAACCAATCACGATAGCTTCCTTGAGATTATTCTTCCACATGTGCACCTTTCCCTCAATAAATGCCACATTGAAGCCTTTGTCTTCAATTGCTGATATAGATACGAGGTTCTTCTTCAATTTTGATACATAGAGTACATCCTACAAATGTAGGACTTGTCCTTGAGACAAGTGGAGGGTCACAGTCCCTGTCCCTCTCACAGGATATGTGGTATTATCTCCAAGGATAATTTCCAGATTGGTATCCTTCTCAACCATGTTAGAGAGTGCTTCTTTGAACCCAGTGATGTGTCTTGAGGCACCACTATCTATCAGCTAGACATCCATAGTGTCGGATGGGGATGTAGCAGAGGGAGCAGATACAAGAATGTATTCTTCTGTTTTATCAACAGCATTAGACTCCTCATACCTGGAGTTTCTAGACCTTTTGAAAGGTTGATTGTTTCCACCAAAGGGAGCCTTCCTCTTTCCTTTGGACCTGTCGTTTCTCTGATTTCCATTCCTCCGGTTGTTGTTGTTGTCATCACTATCAGGAGAATCCTTCTTCAAAAGACATTCTCTAGCATAGTGACCAGGCCTATGACAAGTGAAACACTTACCCTTCTTTCCTTGGGTCCTAGCTCTTCCTTTGTTCTTAGGACCACCAGAGTTCTTATTTCTAGAATGAGCAGCATAGGCAACATTCTTGTCATTCTCGTATTCCTTCATTCTTGTCTCCTCTTGCATGCATCTAGACAGTAGCTCATCAAAGTTAGGAATTGTACTATTATTGAGAATGGTAGTGTTTAATACTTGCCATTCATATGGGAGTCCTCCAAGTGCGGTGAGTACCATCTCACGATCGGCTATTGTATCCCCAATAGCTAGCAGATTATTCCTGATGTCGAGAAGTGTCAATTTCGTAAAGTATGTCAAATATCGTACCTTATCCCTACTCTTTAGATTCTTCAATTGATTCTTGAAGAATAGCACTTGGTTTACATTGTTTACCTTGAACATTAGGATCAATTTACCATACATCTCTTTAGATGTACCCAACTCAGAGATGTAGGCCACTAGGGTTTTATGAATGGATTCCCTGATCATCAGCTTTGCTTTGATCTCCCCCTTCTTATACTTGGTTTTAGCAGCAGCAGAAGCATTTGATGGAGGCTCTTGTATCTTACCCAGTACATGATCCATGAGATCATGGTCTTCGAATTTGAGATCTAATATCATCTTCCAGGCATGGAAGTCATCCCTTCCAGTGAGCTTGTCATTCTCCTTGAAGCCATAACTTGTGGAACCCATTTTTCTTAGATGGTGATTGCTAAAGTTAGGACTTGTCTTCACCTCAGCTCTGATACCATGTAAATTTTTGTAGATGTTCTATGCTTGATGCAACTTTATTTTTATTAGAGCAATCACTCAAACAGTTAAGTAAAATGCTGATAGAACATACTAGTGGATCAATAGAAGACAAACCAGAAACAGGAGAATGTGATGGTGCGTTACTTTCGCCGGTCAACAAGATGCTTCAACTAGCAAAGTCTCCTTGATCAGCCAACCTTAATGTGTCACAACAATCCTCAACCGCCACCGAGTCAACACAAGTCAACTCCAGAAAAGTCAACGCTGTCCAGAAAAATCAACGCAGGGCAGCAACATAAAAGTCAACACAGCTCCAAGTTCGGTCAACCTTTTGACCTCGATTTTTGTGCCAATGTGTATGGCCTCCTAAAATCGAAGTCTCCAACAAATTTCAGCCCTTTTGGACCATGCATTGACCAAAGTCAACACTGGTCAAACTTCCTTGGAAACCCTAGCTGCAGTAATTTCGTCCTTCCTTTTGGTTGTACAGATTCGTCCTTCCTCCCACGTGTGAGCTGAAATCGTCCTCCAAGGGGCTCGTACTAAATCAGAGAAGAGAAGAAGATGTGTGATGAGTTGGTGTGAAAATGCTCTCCAAGTTTGACTGTATTTATATTCATCATTGAGGTGTGTGACACATCTGCTGGGGGTGCAAAACATTAAGGCCGACCTGCACATATAATTTATTATAAATAATAAATTCAAAATTAATGTTCTGCTCATCGGATTAAGATATATTTTATATGGATTTTACACCTCTCCAAAAGAGGAATCCAACAAAAATATCAGTATCTTAATCTGAGCATCACAACATGGAGTTTGGACCTAGTTGTCCAATTTTAACACACATAAATATGGAGAAAGCACTATATATAGTGGATGCCAAATGAAAAATAATCCATCATAATCGGCACTGAATCTTGAACACTGATAGTTGTCCGATGCAGGACTCAAAAATAGAGAACCAATACCAAAAGACATGACATATATAAATGTATCTCATCATAATGAGATATTTGTACATTGAGAACAAAAACAAAAGTAGCTGCTAGCTAATGCACTCTTCCCCTTTTATGGGAAAAGATGATGGACTGTTTTCCAAGCTTTTCCCTAACAGCAGAAGGCCCTAGCACTGCAACAAGTGTCTGATGGTCACTTGTGGGTGTAGAATTAGGCTCATGAGTGCCTCTAAAAAGTGGTGTTGATAATTTCACATCCTCTTATCACTCCTCCCCCTCCCTCCTCCTCCTCCTCTTGCTCCTCATGTTGTTTTTCTTACTGCGCCTCAAACCATCCAGGTGCCTCCTCCGTGATAGGTTTCTCAGACTCCACCCTCCACTTAGATAATACATCAATATTGTCTAAGGAAATGGCATCCACATCCAGTGTTCTGTCAATTTTCCTCATCCATAGTCGAAGGGTTTAATGGACATACACCAAGTCGTTGAGATATGAGAACTCCAATGTGGAAGAGGGTCATAAAAAATATAATAAGTCGTAAGGGTCATCGTATATTAGAGGGTCATAAATGATAATAAATGTAATTGCTCTATTCAAGTTCGAAGTTCTAACTTGTATTTCTTTGAGTGTAGTTTTTTCAAATACACTCCAATCGTGCTCATCCTGAAGTGCTATAGATTCGATTGAGGATTCTGATGGCAAAAATTTGTAAATTTGTTTCCTTTGCAACATAGTTTCTAAATTTTATGAAAGTGGTCCTTCCACTAATAGCATCATCAAAGCCAAATAATCCAGTACCCTCCCAATACCTTTCTATCTTGTGATTGATTGTACTACAACCCTTAGCATCATGTACCATCCTACAAAGACAAGTATGCAACCCTTCCATCACCTCGCCATCAAAATCAAAGTTGCATTTGTAGGAAAATGTGGGGTTGAGGAAAAGTTCTACTACATGAATGGGTCAATGGAGCATCTTGGTCCACCAACTATCAATCAAATCCCACAACATCATATGTACATTAAACCCAAGGGTACCTATTGTTGCAAAATGTAGCAGGCCTTGCAAAGGGAAACCCTACAAGGTGTAAACTAGACAATGGGACAAAATGGGGTAGAGGCCAATGTCACCTCAGCCAAAACACCCTACTCTTTACATATTTTCATCGATGGGAGGAGTCTCAGTAAGGATGAGATCACTTGAAATTAAGATGCCCGCAATGATCTTTTTTCTTCCCAAGTTATATTTCCTAGCACTAATGCATACCTAACCATAAACCCCTGAAACCAAAACCTTAGTTACACCCTAAACATAATCCACCTTCAAACCTTAAACCTAAACCCTTAACATAATCCACCTTTGAACCTTAAACCTAAACCCTTAACATTTATCTTTTATTTTGAACACCTAAATTTCAACCTGTATGCTTTAACATTAAATGTTAGGTCTTAATCCTTAACCCATCACTATAAACCTTAAACTTGAACTACTAAGATACCTTAAACTCTAAACCCCGATAAAGGAGAATTGATTGTATTATTCCATATAAAAAATAGTGCAAATTTCATTACTCATGGAAGAGATAATCACCCAAACAACCAACTAGCATTGGCTTAAGACATAACTAAAGCCTAATTAATCTGTTGTGTGTCTTATTTATAGTCTAACATTTGACTTTATTACATTATGTTGAAAGTCACTTTAATATCTGATACTAATAGCTAATAATATAATGATATGACCATTAGACTATCTAACACCATCACCAAAAAAGTCTACCAGATCTGTAAACTAACAGGATGAGTTTCAAAGCAGAAAACACTTTATATGAGCCTCAATTATTTTGAAAAACCATGCTTTAGTTTATCATTTTACTCTCTGAAGCAGTTCATGTGCTTTTGATCCATTCAAAGGCACCATCGGTTGCATCTGTTTGTTATATTTTTACAGACAATGTGTTTGAAGTGGCACTTGTGTTCAAGCAAACCATCAATTCCATATTTTGTTTCTAAGTTGTCTCCCCAAGCCAAATTCTTCTAAACATTTTCCACATAGATATTGTATTCAAACCCACATAATTTTCAAGTACAATTCAATTGCTTTATATTCATTGTTAAACTTCCCCTTATGATGATAAGATACAATTAATTTTAGATAAGTTTCTCGTTCATGTAGGCTCAGGTTTTCCATCGTCCTGTTATGGAGGGTTACTGAAACTAATTCTTTTGCAGTAACGTATACCTTCATCGTGATCCAGAATTCATGCCCAAGAATTCAGCAGCCTGGAGTGCTTGGAATTTTTTAGGAAGCAGAAATAACCATGTGTGTGTGACTTACTGGCTTAACACATTACAGGTATGTACCTTATTAATTCGCATATTTTGAAGGCATTTTGTTTGGCAATTTCAGTTAGTTTATTAACTTACAGTATTATATGCGCATTTACACTGGGACTGACCTCTAGTTAGTAATTACTGCTTGCTAATCCAAATGGCTTCTATGTGAAAAAGACTAGAATATTCAAGGCTCATATTCTAGCTTTTAGCTTTTCACAAATATGCTGATATTAATGTTCATGCAGTTCTTGTACATAGAAAACCATTATGTGAATGCTTTATGCACAGTACATACTGAATGAATTTGCTGAACAAACTATTGTTGAAGCCTGCTTGATCATAATCTCTTGCTAATAAATTGGATAAATTGTTGCAGAATTTAGGCAATACGGGCCTACCTTTCCTTGTAACTGTCAACCCTCCACATGCACCTCAAAATAACATTACCATTTTGTCTACGAGCCATCCAGTTCCAACACCAGCTGCAGCACAAGCATCAAAAGAATTTGACGTCATTCAAGGAAAGAGAGGAATATGGTTCTGTGGTGCATATCAAGGTAGAATGCAATTGACCTTAAGTTTCTGATTTGGATGGTGCTGTTAATGTTTACTTATATTTATTTGTAAAGCAACCAACAAATTGTGGTTTATTAAGATAATACAAAAAAATACCTACATCTATTACAAAATGCACAAGTGATTCCGTAATGAATTAATATCATCCCATGCATGATTCCGTAGATTCTGTGCTTTAAGAGAGGCTCCTTCCATGGAAAAAATATATAGACCATACCCAATGATAAAAGAGAAAAAATGGCAAAGAAGTTTATGTCCATCATTATTCCTTTGATTTTATTAGTGAAAGGCCCTCGATAAATTCATCACTTACACCATGGACCAAGAATCATTTAAGATGATTTCTGATTGGAGGGTTTACCATTATCTTCTCAAGGAAAAAGGGGCATTTTTATTTGGAACAGAAACACAAACTATGAATATATTTAGGTTCAACCGATATCCTTTGATAGGTAATCATTCCTAAAATGCCTCCTTGTGCTATTCTTGATCCTCTGAACTTGTTTACTTATATGCCTACTCTCTTTTCAATGTCCCCAACCTTGATAACAGATAGATCTCTAGCATGTTGTTTCTTTACTGATCACGTGGCACTTACAATTTTAATATTAAGTCCAGTAAAGAAAAAGACATTGAGATCCGAAATCTTAGGTCCACAAGCATATTGCTAGCAACAGACAATGCTGATATTTTCAGCCATTATGATTCATACAGGTTCCCTCCTACTTTGGGCTCACATCTTATTCATCCTAAAACCAAGTTTGGTGAGAAGTGCTTATTTAAAAAAAATTAAGCGTCTTATTTATTTCATTAGTGAAGGACAACTTAAGAACCATAAAAGAGTACACATAAGAAAAACCACTGAACAAACCAATTTGATAAGGCTGGCCCACAGACTAATTCAACAGGTGAGCCTAAAGACCAGTTTGACAGTGCAGCACAATATGAGAAAAGTAGACCGACTTGGGACTTTAAATTGAATGGACTAGTTTCTCCATTACTTGTGATATTTAAATCGAGTAAGAGGTGCATCTACACAAGTTTTCCTACCTTTTCCTTTGCATACGGCAGTTGCACTCTTTTTCTACTACAACAACTTTTTCATATTTCCAAACTTTATTAATTTAATTATGCTTGGGATTTTGAGGATAACATGGATATTGTCATGTCCCTTCCTAAAATTAATTTTTGCTTGAGAGGATTCACAATTTTGCATTTTTGCTAATGTGGGGAACCCACGAATGTTTGGGCAAACAATACTTAGGAGAGGAGGTCGAATTACTTGGATAGTGGTGTGTGGGGGCCACCCCTCATGAAGTACACATTCCTTTGGAGGGAAATCAAATTGCCAAGGTGGGAGGTTGAAATGCTTGAAGGAGGGACCCACATGGGGAGGCAAGCCAAAACTGTAAATAAGAGGGGCATGGCAGCTATTGAGATCTTTTGTCAACCTAACTATTCTCTTGTTTCTCAAGTTGTTTAGCTAGGTCACATTGTTGTTTAGCACCGAGCTTTCCAAGGGGAGAGCTCACCCTTCTTTCGGTGGACTTCGAGTGCCACCCTAGGAAGATCAATTTGCTGCTACATTGGAGGGAGATTTGTGGAGCTGTGGGAGCAACGTTCAGCCATTCCGCTCAGCCAATTCGTGCTCCAGGAGGACGCACGAGGGGAACACGTGCCAATCATTTCATCTATTTACCAGGGGGTGTTTGCCAGGAGAAATTCAGAGTAGCTGCTCCAGGGGTAGGCCAAGCATTGTGTGGAGTTTTGGGGTCAGAGGTTGTTGTGTTGGGACAGAACGAAATTGTCTTCTCGAGGGCCTACGTAGGAGGTCAATTCTGGGCACATGTGGGAAGCAGAGGGAAGGATTTGTTGAGTTGGGTTATGTAGGTGAGTTGTGGAAGTCATCCGGAGAGGTTAAGCTCAGCATTTTGGAGAAATTGGAGGGTTGCTACAGTGAATTCTCAGACAGGTCGTATTTTCTAGCTAGTTGGGGAGGACGTGGTAATTGGGGGCCAATTTCGGGGGTCAAAACTAGACCAAACCCTTTCTGGGTTTCTGTGGGTTTGTTGAGAGGAGCCCAAGCCTAATTTTGCAAAATTTTATGAGCACCGAAGGAGGGTATTTCAGCAGTTTATTTCCAGCAGACAGAGAAGATTTCCAAGGGCGGTGCAGGGCATATTTAGGGCAGCTCATTGCCACATTTGGGCGTCGTATTTTCCTACCTGGGGCTTGTTTAGCTTGCCATTGTGGCAAGCCCAGGTGCACTCTTTTCATACCCCATTGTACTATTACTCCATATCTATAATAAAATGGCTCAGCTGGATGGTGTTTTTGGAAATTTTCTGGGTGTCTAATTGTATTTCTGAATTTTTTGAATGTGTGTCAGTTTTTTCTTTGCTTATCACTGTATTTCCTAGTTAGGAATATTACAGTGGTATCAGAGCTCAAAATCTTGGCTTAGTCTGTGGAAACAGCTTTAGTCTATGACACCAAAGGATGAGCAAAACATCACTTACAGGAGGCAAAGGTGTAGAAGCAGGGAAAGGCAGCTACAAATTACTCCTAACCCAGTAATCGTTGAGCCGGAGGTTGAGAGGCCAGACATGGGTGATAATGGGGGATACAAGATAAGTAAAGAAGAGGAGTTTGCCCAACATCTCTTGAAGACCATCAACGAAATCTCTAAGGGCATTACGGAGTTGAGGCAACAAAACTGTAACAACAACAAGGGCAAGGGGATTCAGGAAGATATTCACTTGGGTGAAGGCTCTAGCACTTTGCAACACCATGCAGCTAACACCCCCAACGTACTGTTGATATTTTGTATAGTTGGTGTACCATCGGGTGTGCTCTAGCCCTGAAATTTTGTGGAGGGGCTAGGACACACTTGATCTCCAAAACCCAGAAAGTGTTTTGGGAAATTTCTGTTGGTGTTCAAGTTATTCAAATAATTATTTATTTTAATGGATTTCCTAAGTCTAAACTTAGGAAAATAAAACAATTAAAGTGAATTAATTAACACATGTGATGAAATTGTCTTAAGTCACATGGATCAAGCAATCTTTTAATCTCAGCCGTTGATGAATGATTTAATCTCGGCCGTTGAAGGGTTCACGAAAAGTATAAGAGAAAGGCTTGAGGGTCAGTTGGCAGAGACACACAGTTGCAGAACTGAGGAATAGATCTGGAATTCTAGGGCGGGTTTGCTAAGAATTTCCGGAGGAATTTCCTACAGTGACGGGTAGTATTGGCCAAGGGAATGATCTGATTCCAGGGCCAAGAGTCAGTAAGAGGCAGAGGAGAAGCAACAAGGACAGTGCAGAGAAGCAGAGCAACAGCTACGGAGGTGCTGCGCAGCCGCTAAGCAGGACAACGCAGAGGCTCCAAAGGGTTTCGGATTTACGCAGGAGGGCTTTCAGGCCAGCATAAGGCCTACGTCACCCTTCTAGGGGTTACCAGTCCCTCTCTAGGCAGCGCAGTGGTATTTGGAGGCTAGCAGAGCTGACGCTGGGGCTTCAGGAGCAACGCTCAGGGTTTCTAGGGCCAGATCCGAGCTGAGTTCGGTAAATCCTATTTGAGGGTGTGGATTAGTCAGATATTTGGCTCTAGAACTTCAGGTTAGCTGCATATTTGATTTCTTTTATTCTCTGTCGAGTTTTCCAGATCTGGAATCCAGATTTACTGTACTCAGAACTACTTAATAATAAACCCTCATATCTGCTGCACTTTTTTTCCCGCTTTGGGTTTTTCCAGGGACTTATGTCCAAAAATCCACGTGTCACTTTGTTGCATGAGCGTATTATTCAGTAAATGATCTGCATGTGTAGGCTGTAGTTGTGTTTATTTTGGTATTTTCTGAATCTAATTCTGAAAGTAACTTGTATTAATTAAATCAAGTAGGAGAAATAAACCAATACATTGTAGTAGAATTTTCACACGTACCACTTGTTTCTATCACACCACCTAGACCCACCATCCCCTCGTTTTTAGCATCCGGTGTTGGAGGGCCGCAAGGGCGAGAGGAGATTCCCATGGGGGACTATTTTGTGGAGTATCAGTCCTATGGGCCCAACTTTAGAGAGGCCATCACCTTCAAGGACTTTTTCCAGCTGAAGGGCAACAATAGGAGCAAGGGATAGGGTGGAGAAGGCTACACACACGGTACCAACTTGCAGCGCACTATGGGGAGATTATTCCTTCCAGCTTTTGATGGCTCGCCTAAGAGCTCAGCCAGGACATGGGTTGAGAACAATGTTTTAAAAAACGGAATCGGTCAGCTACCAGGTCGAGGTAATGACTCGGTAATGACTCGGAATCGGTAATGACTCGGTCGACCAGGTTTCAATGACTCGGTAATGACTCGGTTTTTGTAAAAAATACATTAAATATTATTTTTTTTGTACAAAAACATAAATTTAAAGATTTTTATTCATGTTTCCAAACACAAAGCATTACAATATAGACAAAAGACAACATATGATAAAAGTAGGCTCATGAATATATCCATGAGTTCATTGAGTTCTGCTTTCAGAATTTTGTTGTAGGAATACGGTCATCTGCTCAACAGTATGTTTCTGTGTGGCCTGATCTTGTCTTTAGTGTGTATAAAACTGGTTAATGGGTGTTGATTGATTTTGTTTAGTTTCTGTTTTTGCTACCCAGACATAATGTTGACAAGCTGGTAGATTTCATATTCGGAGATTTAAAAGAAAATCTGCTATTTTGTTGGGTTAAGTCTTGAAGCTTGCCCTGAAAATTTGGTGAAGGATTTTTATCTGTGAAGTTTGAACTTTTTAGGATGCAAACTCTTGATTGTTAGATGTTAGCTTCACGTGCATTTCGTTAACTGAAAATCATGGACTGATTTATGGTGTTTGGTGGGTCTAATTATCCATGCAAAGGAATTTCTGGCAACAGTAACACCCATGAAAAGTTTTTTGCCAATGGCACACCACTCATGCAAAGTAGGGTATATGCTATATATATGTGTTAAAACTTAAAACAAATGGCGTGTATTCACCAGAGCCTGTGGCCATGTTTTAACTTTTCCCAGGAATGTCAACAGGCGTATATATAATGGGAAAAGGATAAAAGTTCCAACTCAGATAAGCATTGGCCAGTAGCATAATTAAAGGACAAGCCTCAAAAGGACAGTTTTTCCTCTGGAATGGTTTGCGTGTTTCCTCAACACGCTTCTTAGTGCTGGGAGAAGGATCTTTGATGTCTCAGTGACCTAGTTTAACATGCGATTTTGAAATTAGCAATCATCAATGAGAAAATTACAAAGTGTACTGCTGTAGTACAGTCAACACAATATTGCATTGGCAGGAGTGACACCCAGTCACCAATAGACCACAATAAATGCAGATGAAATAAACTATATAGATTGAATGAAGAATGCCAGTACTGGCTTGCAGACAATTTATTAAAGAGTATTCCACTTCTATAGACTCTAGAGTAAGCTAATTAGTAAAAAACTCTCATGACAAATTGTAATGGCATATATTTCTTTGAAATCTTTGTACAAATTGTGATTATATGGTAACTTCTGTCAGATTTTAGAGCATACATGCACGAGACAAAACATAAGTGAAGAAACTTGCACTAAAATCACTTGATTAGTACAAAATTTCTTTCAAATTTGGATGCTGAGGATAAAGTCAGATCTCCAATTGAATCCACCGGCCGGAAGTTATGGCTCGGCCTGGTTGAATCGAGCTCGGCCTGGTTGACCGGGTTATTACCGAGCCGGCCGAGTCATTACAAAAACCGGCCGGCTCGGTAATAAACCGGCCAGCCTGGCTGGTTTTCAACCTGGTCGGACCGGCCACCCTACCAGCTCGGTCGACCAGGCCTGGTCGGTTTCGGTCAGGCCGATTTTTAAAACAGAGGTTGAGAAGCTAGATTTCTACTTCCAACTCAATCAGATGATAGAGGTGGAGGCAACTAAAATTGCCACATTGCATTTAGAGGGGGAACCCCATGATTGGTGGTTCCATGGGCTGACCACGATGTGGCACGCAGGAGTCACGACTTATGAGTATTTCATTCGGAGGGTGTTGGAGCGCTTTGAGAGGAGAGGAGACCCAGACGAACACTTTCGAGAGCTGACACGACTCAAGCAGAGGGGTAATGTTGAGGCTTATATCTTAGAGTTTCTGAGATTTTCAGTGATGGTGCCCGATTTATCAGAGGCCAGGAGAGTTTTCATGTTTTTGGAGGAGCTAGCAGAGCCACTGACGGGTTTGGTGAGGTCCAACAGGCCCACCACTTTGCATGATACGATTGGTAGAGTTCGGGACTTGCAAGATGCTCTACCCAGAACCAAAACGCAAATACCGCCCAGACTGGTATTCTAGTACAGGGGGAGAGACACTAGGGATCTGCCACTGAGAGCCAACTAGGGGCGTGGACAATTGGATGAGGAGACCAGGAGAGACCTCTGGAGGATGAAGCTATGCCTCACTTGTCAGGAACCTTGGGGACCACGCCATAGATGCACAGTGAGCAAGGCCCATTACATTGAGGTTTTCTTTGACAGTGACCAGGATGATGATGTAGATTTATACATAGGCGGAGGTGACAGCATGACACATGTGGAGAGGGGACCATCCCCACCACCACCTACAAGGGGAGCACCCTTCGCACCAGCAGGAGGGGTCCTTGCGTCCTTACGTGGGGTTCCCAAATTCTTGATGTTGAGGATCAAAGGCACAATGTAGGGCAGCGTGTCTTAGTTTTGGTAGATAATGGGGCCACCCACAATTTCATCGACGCACAGACGGTTCAGAGGTGGGGTATCACTACTAAAAAGTTTGGGGGATTCTGATTTCTTGTGTCGAGCGATAGGACCATGCAGTGTACGCAATATGTGTCCGCCTTGAAAGTGACCATGGGGAACTATTCAATGACAGATCATTTCTTTGTGGTGGATGTACCAAACACCAATGTGGTGATGGGTTTCGAGTGGCTCTATTCTCTTGGACGAGTCACTACAGATTGGAGGAAGTTCGAGATGGAGTTTATGGGGTCGGATGGAAAATTAATTGTTCTTCGGGGAATTCATTCTTCCCCTCCACAGACAGTGTCAATACACAGGATGGAGGCTGAGCTAAGGCATGGTGACATAGAGCGGGAAGTTGAGTTGATGATTTCTGAGGCTGGGAGTCAGCCCAAGCCACCACACCCCGACATACAGGCCATCCTAGACAGTACCCAATAGTGTTTTGGGACATACCACCAGGGCAGCCACCGAACCGGGGGTTTGAGCGCACGATTGAGCTAGAGCCGGGGGTACAGGTAGTTATTACCACCCCATATAGGCATCCCAAGGCCTACAGGGATGAGATTGAGCGAGCCATTTAGGAGCTGCTGGCACTTGGGCACATTAGGCCTAGCTCTAGCCCCTTTGCCTCATCAGTTGTCCTGGTGAAGAAGATGGATGGGACGTTACGCATGTGCATAGATTACTAGGCACTCAACAAAATGACCCTAAAGAACCGCTAGCCCATTCCACGCATAAATGAGTTGATGGGTGAGCTGAGGGGAGCCAAGTACTTCTCCAAAATAGACTTTTGTTTGGGGTACCACCAGATTAGAGTGAGGGATCACGACATCCCCAAGATGACCTTCATATGTCACTATGGGCACTTTGAGTTTCTGGTTATGCCTTTTAGGCTAACCAATGCACTGACCGCTTTCCAATCCTGCATGAACCATGTGTTCCGTGGGCAATTGCGGAGGTTTGTATTGGTATCTTTTAATTACATTCTGATCTATAGTATGACCTGGGAGGAGCATTTACAGCACTTGGAGGTGGTGTTGCATATTTTAGAGGAGCAACAGTTCTAGGCCAAACTGTCCAATTGCGAGTTCGGGTTGACAAAGATGCTCTATTTCGGACATATTATTGGGGAGGATGGCGTGAGGGTAGATGAGGATAAGATTAGGGCCATCTAGGATTGGCTAGTGCCCCGGAATGTGACTGAGTTGAGGGGTTTCGTGGGCATATGCACCTATTACAGAAAGTTCGTGAAGGGCTTCTCACAGTTGGCAGCTACCCTTACAAATTTGACTAAGAAGGGGGCCTTCGCATCGATAGATAGAGCACAGGCAACGTTTTAACACCTCAAGGAGGTGATGAGTAGTTGTTCAGTGCTAGCCCTCCCCAATTTCACTCATCCATTCACCTTGGAGTGCGATGCATCAGGTGAAGGCATTGCCACAATTCTATTACAAGATGGCCACCCCATCACTTTTGAGAGTTGGAAACTCCTTCCGCAAGAGAGGTCGTACTCCATTTACGACAAGGAGATGCTGGCCATTATGCATGCATTAGCCAAATTCCGGCAGTACTTAGTGGGAAACAGGTTTAGAGTGAAGCCTGACCATAACAACCTTCACCACTTTTTGGGGCAGAAGGGCCTCAATGATAGACAGCAGAAGTGGGTCAGTAGAATCCAGGCCTACAATTTCGATATAGAGTATATTAAGAGCAAGCACAATGTGGTGGCAGATGCTTTGTCCAGGAGGCGTGCTACACTTTCACTCATGAGCATCAACGCTGACTGGAAGGCACAGTTGTTGGTAGAGTACTCCAAGGATCAACAGGCATGCAAGATCTTGGAGGGCACTCATGTTGATGAGTGTTATAGGGTGGTGGTTGATGTCGTCTACTATAAGGGACGCATATTTATAGTGTCGGGGTCACAGTTGAGGGAGAAATGTAATAACCCTGCTCCCAGAGTTCTAAGATTTGTACCTATCTGAACTTAAGTTTAAGTAAAACAGATCAAATAAAACATTGTAATGGTAAAAATTGAAATTTCAGCTTGCATAATTAATCTATGCGTAGAAGAATACCTGAAAATCAGCACAAATTTACGAATCCTGAAGCGGCTGAAGATTAGTTGGTGATGTCGAACAATTAAATTCCTAGACAATCGGTCTCTCCCCACCAACCGGACCATTCCTGCACTCCAGAGGATGTCTCCTCTGCCCCCGTACCCAGATTTCCAAGAACAAGAGACTCCTTCCCAACCCTGCAAGCCGACATTTCCTTCTCACTTAACTAGAAATCATTTTTTTTCCTCCAAAACATCCCCCCCTTCTCCTCCATATCACCTCCTTTAAATAACCTCCCTCCACCGCCTCTTACTTCCCGAGGTCTTATCCTTATTAATGGTGATATTTTATGTATTTATGGTGGTACACTTTTCATTATATTTGGATAGGAATATAATCTAAACAATCTTCCTCCACCGCCTCTAACCTCCCGAGGCCTTATCCATCCTTATGTTCACATTAAATGTTGTTATGGTAGGTGATCCACATTAATGTGAGTCCGTATACATATTTATAAAGGTGGGATTTTATTTAAGTACTTTTTAATATAAATCTTTAATATTGCATACTCATTTTTAACTTAAAGATTTAACTTTATTATTTCATTTCTTTTAT
Source organism: Pinus albicaulis (assembly GCA_034641835.2). Classification (NCBI taxonomy): domain Eukaryota; kingdom Viridiplantae; phylum Streptophyta; class Pinopsida; order Pinales; family Pinaceae; genus Pinus; species Pinus albicaulis. The sequence goes on along the minus strand of CM076583.1, from coordinate 695,679,477 downwards.
TACCTTGTTTCATAAAATTTTATACTTAGTTGAATTTAATATAAATCTGAAATCTTAATATTAAGTTCCCAATCTATGAAATCTTGATATTAGTAGGTAGGTGTACTAGTGCGATGTGGGCGGTATAGGCAAGTGTAGCTATCAAATGCCTATATCGTTCACATGCTAATATTGTTTTGTATATACTTGGGAATGGGTCGTTACATACTTCCTCCCTTCAGAAAACTTCGTCCCGAAGTTTATGGTTTTATATACTCATATCAATATTGTGTTTTTTAGAGATTAGGGTGATCGTAGAATGCATGTATTTTAAGATTGAATTTCGTTTAAATAAGTATGTATCCGTAATTTAATTTTTACTTCCCATCTTCACCGAATCTCCAAACTATTCTAAAATCAGCCTATCCTTCCTAATCTCTTCCACTCCCATCCTATCCGTCCTCTACAGGAATATGTCATGGCATCAGTTTTACTGATCCATTCATAGACCTCAATGATGTCAGAGTCGATTACGTCGACCTGACATGCTTGTAGGCATCCAACAGTCATCATCACACGTCTAGAGGAGCGTGACTCGCATAGTCCTCCCATGACTCCAGGTATTGCAGGATAAACAGTGGGCAACACCTCCACTCCTCCCAGCAGGACCAGGGTCAACACCCTATCGTGGGATCACATGGAGTCTCAACTGTTCTTGGAAATCTGGGCACGGGGGCAGAGGAGACATCCTCTGGGTCTGGGATTGGTCCCGGATTTGGCTGGGAGGATTCGATTGTCCCGGAATCTGTTCTGTTCACGACATCACCAGCTAATCTTCAGCCGCTTCAGGATTCGTAAATTTGTGCTGATTTTCAGGTATTCTTCTACGCATAGATTAATTATGCAAGCTGAAATTTCAATTTTTACCATTACAATGTTTTATTTGATCTGTTTTACTTAAACTTAAGTTCAGATAGGTACAAATCTTAGAACTCTAGGAGCAGGGATATTACATTTGGTATCAGAGCAGTTTCAAACCCTCTTACGACCTTATAGGCCCATTAAGAATTCATTTATAAGCTGCTGCTTGTGTACACCAGTCTCTGGCTGTTCCCAAAATTTAAAAAACGTTAATGCAGATCAGAGCCTGTTCAAACTCTCGGACTTATTAGTAAGATGGTGTTATGGAAGGTAGACAGATTCTCTCGGACTTATTAGTAAGATGGTGTTATGGAAGGTAGACAGATTTTAAGCTTAAATTAGCAACTGTATTATAAGCAAACTGTGTTATAAGCCATTCAGAAAGAGCAATATGCTTCAACATTCATTTTAAGGGACACTGTCATTCTGGTTTATATTCATTGAAACAGTAAAATCTCTACTACAAACAACCCAGAATTTACAATAACACATTTCTGGTAATATTCAGCCTGCTCAGCACCAATTCAATTCATTCAGCCTGCTCAGCACCAATTCAATTCACAAAGTTACCTACACATACAAAATCAAATCTCTCTTTGCTCAAAATCTGCATCAATGTACTGTCAGTCCTGCAAGCATGACTTCATTTGATCTGCACACTTGCTTCAAGTTTGTATCAAGATTGGAACGTGGGGGCGAAAAATGAACAAATTTTTCCAAAGGTGACTTCCTTTACACTGCCACTCTAAATATAGATAGGGAAAACATGCTAGAATTAATCGATGCAATGTCCCATTGCAGTGTGAGTTAAAGAATAACAAAAGAGAAAAATTAGTTGTCCTGATTGAAATTTGAATATTAAGTTATCAGGATTCAGAAGTGGTATTCTACAGAGAAATATCTTTCTACCATTTTGAATGACCCTCAATACAGGATTGTCTGTTTGGGAATGCTTAAATATTTGATCATAGGGGATTCCATTTGTCTCTAAGGAAATTTGCTCTTCTCATCTATAATTGTGCATCATTTCATCTTTGATCCCTGTGAAATAGAAAGGACCTGTTTAATTTCAGGTATGTTACTGTTTTGTTTACATACTTGTTTAATAAAAGTAACATAAATCTATTAAATATCTGTAATATCAACAGATATTAAAAACAAAACAAAAAAAAAATCATGACATAAATCCTGTCTATAGATGAATTTATAATAGTTTATTATTAAACAGTGACCACATTACAAGTGACTGTAATACTGCACAGAAGCTTTGCTAAGTTTCTTGGTATCTTAGGTTGGTTTACCATCTTTCTTATCCCTTGGGAATCCCCTTTGTAGTCCTAACACTTTGATAATCACAGGTTCATCAACTTAGATCTCCAAAACTTTTACTAAGTTAATGTATTCGTTATTCTATTACGTTGAAAGTTCAAGGAAAACTCCATGGCCGCACTGTTATTATAACCCTGCAGTTTGTTGAAATATTTGAGCCGGTTTGATTGCTGAAAGATCTCCACTACCTCATGGTTGCTATATAATCTTGAAGTTTTGTGGGTTCTTTCATGTTGAACCTACCCCACATATTGTCCGTGTTAGGTGATTGCCTTATTGCCTTATTAATTCAATTGAGAACCCTAGCCAAATCATAAATTTGACAGTGGAAACAACTTCAACACAAAAACTCAATTCCAAATTTATAAAAAAAAAAAAAACTTAAACTTCAGGGTTCAGTACTTCTACTTCTAAGAATTGGCCTTTTTACAATAATAAACCTTGCAACTGGGTACCTTACAAATGGTGGATTTTTCAACTATCTCACCTTATTTTACAATTGTGTAACCTTACAATGGTGTACTTTGAATTTTGCTTTAGTTCATTATCACACTCTAGTAGGCATGCACTTTTGCTTATTTTTCTTTTGATCTAGAGCTTATACCCTTTGTTATTGCCACCTTCTCTTGATGATTTAAATGGCTGGAAATCACTGATCTGCAACATATCGGGGAACCATGAGGATAAGGCTCTTTGCATTTTAACTAGTTTTGCTGGTATGAAGTATTGGCTTGAGCTGCTATGTAATTCACAAGAAATAGCAGTGACTTACATTACCCACTCTCTGTTCAAAGCATAATTGCATTCTACTGCTCGATTTTCACCCATTTTATTCATCAATTCAGTTCCCCACCACATTTGTAAACTGCTCAATTGGTAACTTGTGATAGGGTCTTTGCATCTATACACCCAATCGATTCCCACAACACTAAAAGGGCACTTACTGGAATCATGGTTTCATAGTTACAGCCCAATTGTTAGTTCGCTTAATCACTGGATTAAAGTGATTGCCTGAGCGCTGTGGAAATTACCTGCTACAGCACATAATTGCATCGAATCCATATAAACATTGGCAATCAAGGCATTCCTCGAATTTGCAGTTCAAGAGCCATGTAATTGTGTTCTGTTCAAACCTCAAGGAATAAATCTGCATTATACTCTCTCTCTTCAGTATGCAGCAACCACCCACCGCCGTTGTATGGTCTGTTCAACATCATAAATCCAATAAATACAAGCATCTTTCTTATTGCCTGAATATAAAAATTTCGAATTGGATGTGTTGTTGACAATGATCGGGGATTAAATGAAAACCTTCTGATATTCAGAGTATGCACATTGAGTCGCCGCAGGAGTGAACCGAGGACCTGTCCTCTAGCGATTACAGACTTAAACAGGGGAACACTCATTACAAACAGTCTCTGCGTTAAGGTCGATCATAGATTTAGAGTTTCAGCGAACGAGAGAAGGGAGAATGGAATGATCCGTGACTTCAAAAAAAAAAATAATATAGGAGCCTGTGTGAGAGAACTTAATAAAAATTCATGAGGACAGCGTAAACCTTAAAAATTTGCCATCTGGGTTACATAGGATATGTTGTCAAAGGCTCGAAAGTGGCGTGTAATTATGGTGAAGCCACGAATAAAAATAGGATAAGGATAAAACTTCTGTTGCTGCATATCGTATGCCGGAAGGGAGATGGTATAGAATTTAATTTTATCATATAGTCAAAACACCTTATGGTTAATAAAGAACATATCTGCATTACCTAAAGTTTATTCTTCAGATATCACCGCATATATATTAATATAGCGTATCACCCCACGTCGTTCGAGCTGTCGAATCGGGCTGCTCACCGCCTTCCCTGCACCGCTATTGCTACATCCACTTCGAACCTGGCTTTGATACCAAATGTAATAACCTTGCTCCCAGAGTTCTAAGATTTGTACCTATCTGAACTTAAGTTTAAATAAAACAGATCAAATAAAACATTGTAATGGTAAAAATTGAAATTTCAGCTTGCATAATTAATCTATGCGTAGAAGAATACCTGAAAATCAGCACAAATTTACGAATCCTGAAGCGGCTGAAGATTCGCTGGTGATGTCGTGAACAGAACAGATTCCGGGACAATCGAATCCTCCCAGCCAAATCCGGGACCAATCCCAGACCCAGAGGATGTCTCCTCTGCCCCCGTGCCCAGATTTCCAACAACAAGAGACTCCTTCCCAACCCTGCAAGCCGACATTTCCTTCTCACTTAACCAGAAATCATTTCTTTTCCTCCAAAACATCCCCCCCTTCTCCTCCATATCACCTCCTTTAAATAACCTCCCTCCACCGCCTCTTACTTCCCGAGGTCTTATCCTTATTAATGGTGATATTTTATGTATTTATGGTGGTACACTTTTCATTATATTTGGATAGGAATATAATCTAAACAATCTTCCTCCACCGCCTCTAACCTCCCGAGGCCTTATCCATCCTTATGTTCACATTAAATGTTGTTATGGTGGGTGATCCACATTAATGTGAGTACGTATACACATTTATAAAGGTGGGATTTTATTTAAGTACTTTTTAATATAAATCTTTAATATTGCATACTCATTTTTAACTTAAAGATTTATTAACTTGAAGATTTAACTTTATTATTTCATTTATTTTATTACCTTGTTTCATAAAATTTTATACTTAGTTGAATTTAATATAAATCTGAAATCTTAATATTAAGTTCCCAATCTATGAAATCTTGATATTAGTAGGTAGGTGTACTAGTGCGATGTGGGCGGTATAGGCAAGTGTAGCTATCAAATGCCTATATCGTTCACATGCTAATATCGTTTTGTATATAATTGGGAATGGGTCGTTACAAGAAGATTCTCCACGCAACCGATGACTCCCCGTTGCCAGGACACCAAGGGTTCCTAAAAACGTACCAAACAATCAAAGAACGTTTCACATGGAAGGGCTTCAAGGGAGATGTGTTGAGGCATGTGCAGAAGTGCGACGCTTTCCAGAGGAACAAGGGAGACTTGACCCACCCGGCCAAGTTGTTACAGCCACTTCCCATTCATGAGGGACAACAGGAAAGTATCTCTATGGATTTCATCACAGGATTCCCGTGGTGTAGGGCAAAGATTGCATACATGTGGTTGTGGATTGGTTGACTAAGTATGCACACTTCTTTGCTATTCCAACCCGGCATTCAGCTTCACAGGTAGTCGAGTTGTTCTTCAAAGAGGTTTTCCCTCTGCATGGCCTTCCCAAGACCATAGTTAATGATAGGGATAGCCATTTCATGGGGGCGTTTTGGCAGGAGATTTTCATACTAGTGGGCACTGAGCTCACTCCTAGTACCAGTTATCACCCTCAAATGGACAAGAAGACCAAGATAGTCAACAAATGGTTGGAGGGGTACCTACGAAACTACATGACAGGACAACTACGTGCTTGGATGAAGTGGTTGCATTTGGGGGAGTACTGCAACAACACTACCTACCACATGTCCATCGGTATGTCACTTTCCGTGCTTTGTATGGATATGACGCATTATCTTTTGTTGACCTTGTTTTTGGAGACAGTAGGGCCCCAAGGGCCAAGGATTGGATTTAGGAGAGCCAAAACATTCTTCGGGCTCTCAAACAAAACTTGCAGACAAGCACAGAGTTGAAAGGCACTTTGACGTGGAGGACTTAGTTTTTTTACGCCTTCAACCATATAGGCAGTCAACACTGAAGCAAAAGGGGGCCAAAAAACTACAACCACACTTTTATGGGCCTTACAGAGTGATTAGGCAGATTGGAGAGGTGGCTTACAAGTTGGAGCTTCCACCAAGAAGCAAGGTCCATAATGTCTTCCACGTCTCGAGCCTCAAGAAGGTGCTGGGCCAACATGTGACAGCTGCTACAGAGATACCCTCGCCTGATGATGAGGGACACTTAGTGTTGGAGCTGGAATCCATCTTGGAGACTAGAGAGTGGAGGTTGAGGAGCAGAACCATCAAGGAGTATTTGGTACGCTAGAAGAACTTACCAGATGAGGATGCTACTTGGGAGAGTGAGCACATACTTCAGCATCCGGCATTGCAGTTGCTTGGGGACAAGCAACATTTGGGAGGATAGGACTGTCATGTCCCTTCCTAAAATTAATTTTTGCTCAAGAGGATTCACAATTTTGCATTTTTGACTAATGTGGGGGACCCATGAATTTTTGGGTAAACAATACCTAGGAGAGGAGATCGAATTACTTGGATAGTGGTGTGTGGGTGCGACCCCTCATGAAGTACGCATTACTTTGGAGGGAAATCAAATTTCCAAGGTGGGCGGTCGAAATGCTTGAAGGAGGGACCCACATGGGGAGGCAAGTCAAAATCATAAATAAGAGGGGCATGGCAGCTATTGGGATCTTTTGTCAACCTAACTATTCTCTTGTTGCTCAAGTTGTTTAGCTGGGTCACACTATTGTTTAGCATTGAGCTTTCCAAGGGGAGAGCTCACCCTTATTTCGATGGACTTCGAGTTCCAACCTAGGAAGAGCAATTTGATGCTACGTTGGAGGGAGATTTGTGGAGCTGTGGGGGCAAATTTCAGCCATTCCACTCAGCCAATTCGTGCGACAGGAGGACGCAGGACGGGAACGCGTGCCAATCATTCCAGCTATTTACCAGGGGGTATTTTCTGGGAGAAATTCAGCATAGCTGCTCCAAGGGTAGGCCAAGCCTTGTGAGGAGTTTTGGGGTCAGAGGTTGTTGCGTTGGGGCAGAATGAAATTGTCTTCTCCAATGCCTGCGCAAGAGGTCAATTTTGGGCACACGTAGGAAGTAGAGGAAAGGATTTGTGGAGCTAGGTTGTGTAGGGGAGTTGAGGAAGTCATCTGGGGAGGTTAAGCTTAGCATTTTGGAGGAATTGGAGGGTTGCTATAGTGAATTCTCAGACAGACCGTATTTTCCAGCCAGTTGGGGAGGACGTGGTAATTGGGGGCCAATTTCGGGGGTCAAAACTAGACCAAACCCTTTCTAGGTTTTGGTGGGTTTGTTGAGAGGAACCTGGGCCTAATTTTGCAGAATTTTTTGAGCACCGGAGGAGAGTCTTTCAGCAGTTTCTTTCCAGCAGACAAAGCAGATTTCCAAGGGCTGCGCAAGGCATATTTGGGGCAGCTCATTCCCACATTTGGGCATAGTATTTTCCTACCCAGGGCTTGTCTAGCTTGCCAATGTGGCAAGCCCAGGTGCACTCTTTTCATATCCCATCGTACTATTGCTCCATATATATAATAAAATGCCTCAGCTGGATGGTGTTTTTGGAAATTTTCTGGGTGTCTAATTGTATTTCTGAATTTTCTAATGCATGTCAGCTTTTGCTTTGCTTATCACTGTATTTCCTAGTTATGAATATTACAGATATTATTGTAAATATTTACTACAAAACTAAATCTTTTTTGCCAAAAATAATTTGACTAGGTACTAATATTTTGTATTTTTTATGAAGAAAACGATTTCATTGATTTCTTAATCTCCTCTATATTTGCATCATGCAATATCATGAGAGTTATTTATTGGCACTAGAATGTGGTGGACAATCATTACATAATTACTTTTTCTAAGTTTTTTCTTTCCTTTTATATTATGGGATTCACAGACCCTTTTGTATGCTTATTACATTTAATTTAAGGGTTACAAGTTGATTGATTTGATTGTCACAACAACATACGTAGAAGAGCTACAAGCAGGATATAATGATAAATCATAGTACCTACATTTAGATCCTCTTGTACTCGTGTTAATTAATAGATGCATTTCTTTCTTGGACATTCTGACATTATAATTTGGATAAAGTGTAGATGTGGCAGGTGAGTTGAGCCATAGATTAGTCATCTGGAAAATAAGAATTTCAATTACATAAAAAGAAACCTATGAATGTCAAGTGGTGTTGATCATGCAAGTTTTGGCGGAATGGGAGGCTTGTTGATGGCCATATTTTACTACCTCACTTGAGGAGTCTAGTAAAAAGATTGATTAAGTCACCATCCATAGAACTTGAATAGGTGCATCCCACAATGTTTCAAGGATAGGGAGCCCAATCAATCATTGTCATAAGATAGTTCCGAACAAAAAATGGTTCTCTCCTATTAACACCTAAACCCTCACTTCATTGTGATAAAGCCCTAAAGCACAAGTAAGACCATGGAGGAATTAAATAAGGCTACCCACTGTCACCCCAATAGATCCCTCTCTCACTTTAGGTTGGTTCTCCTCTAGCACAAGAGGGGTCCCTAAGAAAGTATATGATTAATTTTTAGAAGATATGGATGGGTGAACCAAGACTAGTTCCTATCCAAATTATGGCAAATGGAGTCTAAATGATCAAACATAGAGGGTGGTTTTTCTTATGAAATGAGGATAGACAAGGGTTGGGATAGAAAGATACTTCTATCCTTGCTTTGATGTCTATTATCTCTCGGATTCTCCCTAGAGAAAAAATCCCAACCTCACTAGGTGGAGAACCTAAAGACACTAATAGGTAAGCCACCCACTGTCACCTCGAGCCTTGCCCCTCACTTCTAGTTTTTGGATGTGTGATTTTCCTAATCTAAGGAGGGTTTCCCTATGTTTGATTCTAATTCTATGTTTGTCGTTGGGTATCAGTGATAGCATGACTTAGATTAGATGTTGATGTTTCCCTAAGGTCGTGGTATGATGATGACTTGTTTATTGATTCTTTCACGCAAAACATCAATCAATAAAATTTGCAGTGAAAATAAAGATACATTCCTTTCAAACCCATGATTTAAAAAAGTAAATGTTTGTTTGAGTGGTGCGAGTCAGCAGTATGTTTTTATTCTAAGCAAGAAATGACTCAGATAACGGGTGTGCCTAGTGTTGTAGCCCTCAAATATATCGAAGCAAGGCTAGTACAAGAGAATAATCTTCCTGAATTTTGGTTCACTATAACAGTCACGCGAGCGAATGGTTGGCTTCGAGATTTTCCCTAGGTTTCCTTCCAATATACACAAGGTATGTCGAAGTGATATATGTGTTTAGTTTTGTTTAATGTGATACTACTCAAATGGGTACCAACAGGAGTAAACTAGACCTTCAACAAGGCGAACCTTAAGCTCAATGAGTAGTCTCTTGAAGTCAAGAGTTTTCCCTTCATGTATGAGTTCTAAACCACAATTTTAGTGGCTTAACGACTAATCCTGATGTTATTTATAGATGTTGAAACACGTCTCTACCCTAAATTACTAAGGGAATTTCTTGCTCAAAAGGTATGGACCATTTGAAATGAATTTGTCACTACTCTCAAAGTTAATTTAATGGTTAAATGACAATCAATATGACCATGGTATACATTTTAAGCTTCATAACCATATGTATGACACAAAAGAATAACTTTGCCATTGCAAATGATTTCAGTCCAATTTATGAACTCAAGAAATTCATATTATTAAATGAGCCACACACACACACACACACACACACACACATATATATATAACCCTTCACCAGAAATCATTAACAAGCACTAAATGGACGAGAACTATCAAGCACCGATGTGGGATATATGGACGAGAACTATTTGAACTTCAATGAAGATGAAATTACAAAATAATAATGCTTATTTATATTTCTTGAAAATGTGAAATAAATCAAAATTATAAGCAAGAATATCATGCATTTCACTAGTATGCCAAGGATGACTTCTCTCAAGGGTTTTTTTTTTCACTTAAATTTTAGAACCCTAAATGAGAACGATATCAATCCCTAAAAGGAAAGTTATTTCCAGTTTTGACAGCTCTGCATAAATCTTGGCTATAATTCAATCCTTTGCATGGAATATGTAACACATGAAATAAATGGGCAAGTTTCTTGATGGCTTGGTCGTAGAACCATTTAGATGGAAGGCTAAATCAACTAGTGTGTAAGGAAGTCGATATGTGAGAAAAGGAGAAGTCGATGTGAACTCAGCCTGGAAACAACACCAAAAATTACCTTGTTTCCTTTGCACAGGGTGTGTATTTGCAGTGATTTTCGGAGGGGCTTTGGCTCAAGTTGGCCTCAATTGAGTTTGTAAGGTGGCTCAAATGCGCGTTGCGGGATGAGGGCTTAGTCGTTTGCTGTGTGGAGCATCTAATGCCATTCGTGGTGAGGGGGGGTCGATGAGAGGTGCCAGAGGGCAAGGATGGGGCCGCAAATAGACTCAAGGAGTCGATATCTCTACGCATGAAGCTCTGGTATGGTGTCTCGACCGCGTAGTGGAGTTGGGCCAGATAATCGGGAAAAAGGATGGATTTGGGAGCTAAAACCTCAGTCGCATGATAGGCTGACGCCACAGACACTCTCAACAGGAGTAGACCGAGATGGGTTTTACGCTGAGAAGTGTGGGCTCGATGCTGGTGCTCAATCGATGGCATGGATACCGTGGAGGATCCACAAGGGTCGAGCATCTTGATGCCCCCTGACTACTATTTTATTAATTTTTTTAATTATATTTCTATGTTTATATATATATATATATATATAAAAGTTGAATTACCAAAATTTCGAACTATAAATTTTTTTTTATTGAGTTTTTAACTTTTTTATCTTACATCAATACTTAATTTAAAAATTAAGTCCACCTCTTGGACATGACCATAATGTAGTCTATTGAACTTACCAAAAATAAATAAATTCTAATCTATTAGGCAGAAAAATAAAAATAAAAATATAAGATCCAAACCAAATTTATTCAAATCTAAAATTAGTGTTTTACTTGTGACTAAAATTTAAGTTCTATCTAGTGCTAATTCAATAAAACCCTAAAAATTTTAACGATTTGGAAAAAAATAATTAGCATACAAAATTCAGAAGATGTTAAACAAAGAGCTATTGCCGCAACATTGTTCTTGCCTTCCTTCAGGTAATCATGTAGTGAATCCCTCCCATGAAATCATATGGAAAGAAAATTGTCAGCCTAAAACACAAAAAAAAATTGAATTGATAATTTAACCAGATCAGAAAAAGAAAAAAACATTGCATAAATAGAATATGGATATTGAGGAAAAAAAAAAAAAACTCCATCTAAGCAACAAAATTTTACCCAAATATATTTGTGTTGATGAGGCCGCTTGAAAGGAATATTTCCCTACAATATCTCAAATAAAAAACACTTAGAAAAAAAGGAAACCAATAACCATGTTGGATTACTAGTAAAATAAAATTTTATAATTTCCCAAAGCTTTTGTCCAAATGAGGTAGTGTAATGACCCAACTCGAGTTATATGGAACATAGAAATATTAGCATGCATATGAGACCTGCATATGATAGCCACATATGCATGTATCACGTGTACTGCACTAGTATATGCACTAATGAATTATAAAAAGTCTCAATGTAGAGTAATGAGTGAATTATTGAAGTTTTGAGTAAATACCTAACTCACTAGAATATACTGAATGTATTGTAAGGTAAAAGTTATACCTACCACTATCATAATATAACTAATATTTTGTTCAAAGGAAAGTAAAAGCATTGACTTATGCAAATAAAATATGATATTTTAATAAATCTAAGATATTTTAGAAATCCAAGATATTTATTAAATAAAAATATTTTAATAAATCTAAGATATTTTAGATATCCAAGATATTTATTAAATAATAATATTTTTCTAAGATATTTTAGGAATCCAAGATATTTATTAAAAGAGGATATTTTAATAAATATTTTGAAAGGAGATTGGGTATAAAAGGAGAAGGGGGGGAAACTTGATGGGCATGGGTCAGTGAGGTGGGAAAACTGATCCGGATGTTGTCAGAGGAGTCCTAACTATGGGAGACCTGAGCAGTGAGTTCTAACCGATTCATAGAGTGATCTCAATTGTTATTGGAGTTTTGGGCACGGGGGCCAGAAGACTTGTCTTCTGGATCTAGGGACCGGAGAAGTTGACCCCAGATAGGCTGGGATGAAAATGGCAGTTTGGTAATGGGAGCGGGAGCAGTGACGCATCAGGAACATTTGCAAACACGATTCCAAGTAAGTATTAAATAGTGAATTGATATATATATATATATATATATATATATATATTCTGCTTCAAAAATCCCACTCTGGATTGCGTAGTATAAATTTGGTTAATCATTTTTAATTTTGAAACTTAGGTCTTTACACATGGTATCAGAGCACAGTTTCAGACTTTGTGGATCTCAGGGTATTTTAAATCATTTCTATGAGTTTCCAAGCTTGTATTGCCTCCATCTCTTGAGTTTTGAGCTATTCCATTAAAATTTCCTTCTTTCGGTTAATAGAAAACAGGTAACTGAGTGCTGCAGAATTGTCTTTGCTCTTTGTCAATTCAGTCAGACCATTGAGTTAGTAGATCTGCTAATTGACAACTATTAAATGTATTTGTATATTCACCATAAGCTTAGGGATTTTCTATGAGTTTGGTGAAGAAAGTGTAACGATTGGCAAAAGAAGGCGAGCTCCTGGTAGTTGCGCATTTAGATCTGCAATAACGTTTCTAGTAGCCGCATTAAACTTGACGGCTTATTCGTTGAGATTCTGCTGGTAACCTCCATCTATTGTTTGCAGTGGAATGCAGCCCAGAGGTCCCAATCTGTGAAGAGCAACATGCATACACCTAATTGATGTAGGGTCTGCACCATTTTACATGTAAAAGATTAATTATTAACCATAGGTCCAGCCTTGCCTCATTATGCCTCAGTGAACTTTGTGTCAATGACCACAAAACAAAATTTATCGCACGAAGTTTATGTATATAATATCAAAAAAAGATAAAAAAAAAATAACCTTATTATGAAATGATATATCATATGCGGTGTTGTTGGTGTCTATGGCGATCCGGAGGCCGGGCGGCTCTGTTACCTGGCGCTACATGCTTTGCAGCATCGCGGGCAAGAAGGGGCCACGTAAGGTACGCCACAGCCTTGGCCTCTATGGCAAGAAACGTGTAGCCATTCGAGCTACAAGTTCGGGTCTGTTGGCTATATGTGTTGTGCATGTATATACTATATATGTGAACGCATAGTAAGACGGGAACATTCGTTTGAGGACGCAATTGTAAAGGATCATTATACCTGTAGCACGTGTCAAATTATATTTCGGGAGCCTGGTTGCGTTTGCATTCCATGAATAAATCTTAACAGGGAGATTTTATTGTGTGGCCAAATTACCTAATTTGTTGTGCGGGATTTACCGCTTCACGAGAAAGGGTCGAATTCCCCCTATGCACAATCGTTGTTTGGGAGGCCGACTTTAGCAATTTGCTGAGTTGAATCAGTAAAGCAACGGTGGAGTATGTAATGTCGAGTTTGTAAGCCACCATGACCATTTCCGGAGGCTGAATCCTTCCCCGTCAAATATGTATTTGAGGCCGCGAGCATTCATTAGTAGCTCAATTGGTGGCAATCCGAGCACATAAAGCCATTGATCCTCAACACTCCAGATATGTGTATGCTCAAGATTTGATCTCTGTTAAATGATGTAATATTCCCTTTCAGGAATATTCTTTTAAAACACAGCAAGCTCTAACCAGAGATGGACTGGGAGGGCATTTACCAGATATCGCACCTCTGAAAAGAGGATGAGGTCTGGAGGCTACCTGGCCCCTTCCAGACTCTCTCTAAGAGTGAAAGATAAACACACCAAGTGGTATAAAACTAGCACACCCAAACAGTAATAGTGCAGCAGACTGTAATATCCCCAAAATGGATTTTTCAACAGATCATGCCTGAAAAACGCATTCTTCAGGTATGATGGCTTTAGATATCATATAATATGTCTGAAAATGCTCAGCAACCAAAATAAATAACAGCATCAACCTTTACTCAGCTCTTAAGGGAAAAAAGGAGGGGAAAAGTGAGGATTTTGGCCCTAAAATGAGCGTATCAACAAATCTGCGTAAAATGACGGGTCAAGGTTTTGGAATATATTATATTAGGTCAAGAGGGACTTCCATGTTGAATTTAAGATCAAAAAAAAGGCGTTTTGCTATGTAAAACAGTTCCTCCTTCCCGACTAGTCAAGAAAAACCCTAATTTCCCAAGACTTTGAGTATGCAGAATTTTACTGAAGCAAGGGTAGCATATTTTCTGAAGGTATGAGATGTAAAGCACTATGAATAATCAGATAATGAGTTTGAGAACAAGTCCTAGGCTTTCAGCAAGGTTAAACAACAGTTTTATATAGAAAATCCCTCAAGATTGAGGTGCAACAAGACAAAAGATTGATCCAGAAACCCTTCAGCGTTTTCTCCAGGAGGCTGAAGATTATATTTATTATATTACAGATCTGCAACTGATTAATACATGAAAACAGAGATCTATAATGAGACAAAATGCCCAAAGGGCTCTTTATTACTTTCCCCTTGGGGATTTCAGCAATACATGAAAATGCCAGAGCAGATCTGAGTTTTACTGCAGCAGATCTGAAGAATGATTCAGAATTTCTAAAGCAAACTTCAGTATCAGATCAGAAATATACTTGGATTGGTTGGCCAATCCAAGGATCACCCTCAATCAGAGATCTAACTCCAAAATGATGCCAAAACCCTTGGGACGCTGCTCCCTCAGCAATAACGCAGATCTGGGGAAAGAACTGCGCAGTATACCATGAAGAATATATTGGCCTGATGCCAAGATCTGAAAATGAGCTCCAAAGTCCTCCAATCTCATCCTCCAAAAGGAAGAAAGACTCTCCCTCTGAAAAACAAGAGAAGGAAGTGGTGTCGTAAAGTCACCACGGCAACACCCTACAACACAGTATTACGCTGTTGCAGCAATAACGCTGTCCTGGAGGATGATGCTAAGAAAATAACCTTGCCCGAGCAGGCACTCGAAGTCCCCCGGGGCTAAGGGTGAGATCTCCGCACGGAGAAACTCGGTGCACTAAACAGTGCAGCAGACGGGCTAAACATCCAGCGTGCCAAAGAAAGACAAATGTCTCACTCAATAATCAATAATCCAAGAATCCAAGCATGAATGAAATGAGGAGGCTCCTTCATCTTTTATAGTGTTGGTTTCCCTCCAAAACCCAATGTAGTCTCTCTCTCTCCTCCACGTGGTGTTGGGTCCCCCCCCTTGACTCCCACTTAAGTCACAACGTTGTGCTACTAGGTGGATGTCTTATTTCATTTAAGTGAGTTTAGACCCTCTTTACTCACTTTTTATTTATTTACAAACTATAGGTGGAAAAATAAACAAAATAGAATATTCCAATTTGCTGTCACAAATTAGGAATATTACAGTCCCCCCTAGCAAAATGTTGCTTGCCCTCAAGCAACTGCCTGAACAAGTCTCCTTCCTGGCTGATGCTCTCCACTAATACTACAAAATGTGCCTGGGTCCCAGATGCGCCACTGAATCTTCTCTATCCTCTACATCACCCTGATATGAAGGGATCTCTCAATGCCAAGATCCCAAACTGATCTCTCATGGTACCATCCAACCAACAATCCTCCCGAATCTCATTGCCACTATGGCCAATAATAGCCCAAGTCCCATGGCTCGGACTTCTCACTGCCTCTGGCTATGACTGAAGACCATGACCCCTGCTGTGATGTAGCTATCACTGTGTACGTTGTCCCATCGACTGTGTACCAACTCATCACCTCTCTCCAATAAAATCCAAGGGTAGAACTGAAGAATCTCCACTCGAGGCATGGAGTCTGGAATGTAATGAGGAACATCTCCGTCATGTAGATCCTCCATCCCCAAGCAATCATCCAAACAAAATGAGCCACCTCCCAACAAGGCAACTCCTGAAAATCTCCTTCCACCTTGAGCTCCGGTAATGAAGGTGGGCTGAAAATATTAACTTGGCAAGCATCATAGCTTACCCCATGATGTCCTTCTCTCCACTCATGACAAGTGTAGAGTGTATGCTGATCCTGGGCTACAAAATCATTGCCCTCCAATAGCAAAGTGAAGAAAAATCCTCCAAAGAAGGTTCCTCCATCAATGAAGAACAAGCTGGCCCAAAACAAACCATCCATGAAGACTAGGACATGGTCATCATGGAACATCCAAATGAGAGGTTTGCTGAAGGTTTTACATGATGATACATGATGCAAACAATCTCTCACAAGGATACAACGCAGTCTCATCCACTGCAACTTCAGAAAATTACATGGCAAGCAGTGTATAAGATCCATCACATCTACTAATGGATAGTAAATGGCTGAATATGACAACAACATAAGACCAAACACTTGCCCATGGCTGTACAATGGATGAATATCAATCTCATGTCCCACCTCAAAAGAGAACACATATGTAGTAGTGGTGGCCACGCCTCCTCCCATGCTCCCATTAGAACATGTAGTGCAGAAAATGTGAGAATTCTTCCCACTCAAAGACACATCCAGCTCATGTGTCTCCCTCATAATCAAGCCTCCCATACAAATCTGATCTATATCAGCAAATGGAGACATGATCAACAATAATATGAAGAGAATGATGAAGGTTTCATGTGGTGCAAGAAGGTACCAATAGCTTCCCAAACAAGTACAACGCAGTTTTACAAGTTGTTGCTTGATGAAAGTACAAGGCAAAATATTTCTTCTTACATAGTTAATCATGCATGTCTCCATATGATACATGCTATAGTGCAGCAAATGAGCATACATGTAGTGATAAAACATTTTCCCAAGGCCACAAAAGAGATGGTTGCCTCCATCATGTAGATTGGCCCAATACAACTCATGGAGCAATATGACAAGCTTGCCCCCTTGTGAAGCAATGCACTGCATAGGAATGGTAAGAGTGTGCAAATCAATGAATGTATAAACAAACTTCTCACCATATTTTGGAAGTAAGATAGTGCATGGGTCCATACACGAGTCTTCCATAGTGCTTTGGCCCACTGTGAAGAAGAGTGAACCATGTGCTGCAAGAAGATAATCCTCCTGATGCTTGGGAACCCAAGTCAAGAAGAATATGCCATAGATGTCTCTATCATCATTACCTCCTCTTTGTTCATCAAGTGAAACAAATATGAAGTGATCCTAGGACCTATGGGTTATAGATCCACCATATTTACGCTGGGCACACTTCATCCATAAGTCTCTGCTCCAAGGTGACAATGTTGTGAGCTCATGCAAGTAAGCTCCTGTCAATACAAAGCTCTGTTCTTTGACATGCTCCTTGTCAAAGAATCCTCTAATAATGCTGCAACAAATATGGAATACCTCCCAAGATGGAAGTGCTTCCCAATCATCATCAAAGACCAAGGAGATAGTGCCATCTCCTCCTCCGGCAACATCATACAAAGTGTGAGAGCAAATCTGCCCTTGCTCTCCCAGAAACAAACCAAGCAACAAGACATTGTGTTGCCTCCCCATACCTCCATCATACCAATCATGTGATGAAGACACAATGAATGATATGAGTATCATATCAACACCATGCATCCATACTCTATGTTGCTCAATGATGCAAGTATCCCGCCATCTTTCCTTCATCCTCCGACTCTTAGGAAGAGTGTTTGCCAAGTGGTGGCCAAACTCTTTCAAGAGTAGCCAGCGCAGCCAAGCCTCCTGCTGCTCGGTATCATAGATCTGCAAGTACAAGTGATGGCCAAACTCCCTCAAGAGTAACCAGCGCAGCCAAGCCTCCTGCTGCTTGGTATCTGTCTTATTCCCAAAGAGAAATGGATTCTTCGGTCATGCAACATTCTTCGGTGCGTGGCTTCGGTATCATATAATATGTCTGAAAATTCTCAGCAACCAAAATAAATAACAGCAACAACCTTTACTCAGCTTTTAAGGGCAAAAAGGCGGGGAAAAGTGAGGATTTTGGCCCTAAAATGAGTGTATAAGGAAATCTGCGTAAAATGACGTCTCAAGGTTCTGGGATATGTTATAATAGGTCAATAGGGACTTCCATGTCGAATCTCAACTCAAACAAAGGCGTTTTTCTAAGTTAAACAGTTCCTCCTTCCCGACTAATTAGCGCCATTTGATTTCCCAAGACTTTGAGGCATACGAAATTCTACGAGCAAAGTTGCATTTTCTGAAGGTATAAGATGTAAAATACTGTGAAAAATCAGAGAATAGGTTTAGGATCATGGCAAAGGCATTGAGCAAGGTTAAACAGCATTTTTATAGAAAACCCCTCAAGATTGAGGTGCCGCAAGACAAGAGATTGATGCAGAAACCCTTCAGCGTTTCTCCAAGAGGCTGAAGCTCATATTTATTATATTACAAATCTACAACTGATAAATACATGAAAGCAGAGATCTATAATGAGACAAAATGCCCAAAGGGCTCTTTATTACTTTCCCCTTGGGGATTTCAGCAATACATGAGAATGCCGGAGCAGATCTGAGTTTTACTGCAGCAGATCTGAAGAATGATTCAGAATTTCTGAAGCAAACTTCAGTATCAGATCAGAAATATACTTGGTTTGGTTGGCCAATCCAAGGATCACCCTCAATCAGAGATCTAACTCCAAAATGATGCCAAAAACCCTGGAATGCTGCTCCCTCAGCAATAACGCAGATCTGGGGAAAGAACTGCGCAGTATACCATGAAGAACATATAGGCCTGATGCCAATATCTGATAATAAGCTCCAATATCTCCCAATCTGATCCTCCAAAGGAAAGAGATACTCTCCCTCTGAAAAACAAGAGAAGGACGTGGTGTCGTAAAGTCACCACGGCAACACCCTACAACACAGTATTATGCTGCTGCAGCAATAACGCTGTCCTGGAGGATGATGCTAAGAAAATAAGCTTGCCCGAGCAGGCACTCGAAGTCCCCCGGGGCTAAGGGCGAGATCTTCGCACGGAGACACTCGGTTGCACTAAACAGTGCAGCAGACGGGCTAAACAGCCAGCGTGCCAAAGAAGACAATATGTCTCACTCAACAATCCATAATCCAAGCATGAATGAAATGAGGAGGTTCCTTCATCTTTTATAGTGTTGGTTTCCCTCCAAAACCCAACGTAGTCTCTCTCTCTCCTCCACGTGGTGTTGGGTCCCACCCCTTTACTCCCACTTAAGTCACAACGTTGTGCTACTAGGTGGATGTCTTATTTCATTTAAGTGAGTTTAGACCCTCTTTACTCACTTTTTATTTATTTACAAACTATAGGTGGCAAAATAAACAAAATAGAATATTCCAATTTGCTGTCGCAAATTAGGAATATTACAGTCCCCCCCGGCAAAATGTTGCTTTCCCTCAAACAACGACCTGAACAAGTCTCCTTCCTAGCTGATGCTCTCCACCGATACTGCAAAATGTGCCTGGGTCCCAGATGCGCCACTGAATCTTCTCTATCCTCTGCATCACCCTGATATGAAGGGATCTCTCAATGTCGGGATCCCAAACCGATCTCTCATGGTACCAGCCAACCAATAATCCTCCTGGATCCCATTGCCACCATGGCCAATAATAGCCCAAGTCCCATGGCTCGGACTGCACACTGCCTCTGGCTATGACTGATGAAGACCATGACCCCTGCTGCTCTGCATCTATGACTGTGTAAGCTGGCCCATCAACTGTGTACCAACTCATCACCTCTCTCCAATCAACTGCATGGGTAGAACTGAAGAATCTCCACTCGAGGCATGGAGTTTGGAATGTAATGAGGAACATCTCCCTCATGTGGATCCTCCATCCCCAAGCAATCATCCAAACAAAATGAGCCACCTCCCAACAAGGCAACTCTCGAAAATCTCCTTCCACCTTAAGCTCCGGTAATGAAGGTGGGCTGAAAATCTGAACTTGGCAAGCATCAGAGCTTACCCCATGCTGTCCTCCTCTCCACTTATGATAAGTGTAGAGTGCATGTTGATCCTGAGCTATAAAATCATTGCCCTCCAATGGCAAAGTGAAGAACAATCCTCCAAAGAAGGTCCCTCCAACAATGAAGAACAAGCTGGCCCAAGACACTATTCCCAATTAGCCTTGCTAATTGGAATATTTCATTTTTGTTTAATTTTGCCGCTTTAGCTAGAAATAATAAATAAAGTGAGAAATAAGAGGGGTCACCTCACTTTAGTCACCTCACTTTATAAAATAAAGTGTTTTCCTAGTTGATTGACGTTATAACTTAGAGAGAGGGCCTTGGGGGTCCACATGAGTATGATGGGGAGGCATCAGGCTGACCCAAGGTTAACTGCGCAGGCCAAGGAGAGTGAAGGACGCAGTTAAGGTTTTGGAGGGAGTTTAGCACTATAAAAGGTGGGGTTCTCACCTCATTTGGACATGCTTGATTTGATATTGATATTGAGAGCTAGACCTGTGCCGCGGCCACCTTAGGTTGTTTAGTCGGTACGGCAACATTTAGTGCAACCGTGTCTCCCCGTCGGAGATGTCACCACAGCCTCGGGGGACTTGATGCTTGCCTGGTGAGGTTGTTCTGGCTACCTAGCTCGGACTGGACCGCCCTGGTATTCAGTAACACCACCAGTTCCGGTGAGAGCTAGGCATGATTTTTCGAATTTGGAGAAAAGAGCCTCTTGTTCTTGTCGGGATGCGAGAAGGGGGAGCCGCCTGTTCCCGGAGGAAGAGGACGCTGAGCCTTGGAGAGTGAGAATGACATTCCCGGGGAGGGGACGCGGTCCGGAGATGCGGAAAGGACGCTGGGCGGGAGAGGAAAGCACGCGATTCGAGGCTTGAGGAGGAGGACGGTTCCCGAAGTCGGAAGGGACGCGGTCCCCGGGGGCACATTGATAGATCCAGACTTGGAGATTACAGATCTGGAAAGATATTTGCAGATCTAGTTCTGTAGGGTGCAGATCTGAAGAAATAGCATTAGATCCAGCTTGGGAGATTGCAGATCTGAGGAGATATTGGCAGATCCAGCTTAGATCTGGAGAGATAACATCAGATCCAGCCTTGGAGGTTGCAGATCTGAAGAGATATTGACAGATCCAGCATAGATCTGAAGGGGTAACAGTAGATCTGATCTAGGAGGACGCAGATCTGGATTGGAGGCTTCAGATCCAGTAGATCTGAGTATACAGGATGCAGATCCATCAGGAGGACGCTGATATGAGGAGCAGGCTTGGGTGAGAGAGGCTTGACAGCGTTTTCCAGCCTTTAGGAGCTGATCCATTCATCTGGTGGTTTTGGTGACTAGTGTTCCATCTGTTTCTGCGCTGTCACTAGCAGAGACAGCGTTT